>JAOBBB020137191.1:0-12699 GCA_025331005.2 Zoanthus gigantus
TATCTTTTCCAATGTTAATTTTTGTCTCTAGATAGGATCATTTTTCTGTTTGAGAGTAACTGTAGTGTTCTTCAGCTCTAACTCTGGTGGATAAATTTCCTTGACAAAGTCGTTAAAGTTGCAGTTGTTGATGCTTAGTAAACCGTCGATATACCGAAAGTTTTGTTAAACCCAAGTGCCACGCTGAGCGTAAGCGTTTACATGTTGTAAGTAAACAAAAAGATCCCCCTAGCCCTAGAGTAACCTTAGCGTGCTGGGGTTACCCTTGGCTTCGTGTAAACAAACCGGAAAAAAACAGTAGACCAGGGTAAACCTAACCCTACCTCTAGGGCTATTTTTTCGCGTGTAAAGGGCCAATATTTTTGGTTGGGTTTAGGCATAAAGTTTTTAAAAGTAAACGTAACACTAAAGAGAGTTTTGCTTTTGTTTTCTGTCAAAGCTTTCCATTTTGCAAATTACTTTAGCCAGTTTTAACATATATAGGATAAAAAAGATGCCCCTACTCCAGTGGACATGTTTAGGGTCTCACTGGACCTTGGCCACCAGTGGGAGATGCTTGGAAAGCTTCTTGGCCTTGCAGAATCAGTTCAGACTTTGGTTGACCTTGACGAAAGCGATGATCAATTGAAATGTTTTAAAATGTTGATGATATGGCTCAGGGGTGGGCGTTCAGTTACATTTGAAACTCTTGGCAAGGCGCTCATGGATAGAGAGATGAAAAGAGACGACCTCTTTTTAAAGCATTGTAAAGGTATTTGAAAATTACTGATAAAATAAAGCAATAGTTGATAATATAAACTACTCATGCGATCTGTTTGGCTCTGTAACTCGTGTAATTAACATATCAGCATATTTATATCAAGTAACAAAATATAACACTGTGTAACCGTACAAACTTTGTACTTAATAAAAATGGCAATAAAATTGCCTAAGTATGTACGTCATTTTTCTGAAAATTACTACGCCAGTTAATGCGGTCACCCACAGAAACACGAATCCAATGACTCTTTAATAAATCGAAAACTATAGCTGAAAACTAGCAGAACTAAAACAATTGCCAATTCGACAGGATCCCGAATAAACAGTCATGGGACTAGTCAGTAAACTAATAAGATAACCGCTAACTACTGTAACTAAGATCACTGGCGTGACCACTTTTTCATCTATCAGGTCTCCAAGCTGAGACATCAGGTGTCTGACGGCTAAAGGAACCTAACTAGTTGAACATTACTACAACAGTTAATTTTTTTAACGACCTAGGTACAAATGTGTTGCTACAGTTACAAAAAAGAGGAATATGTATCTAACACTGTTCAAAAGTCAGTAACGAAATCTTTTAACTGTGGCGGTACTTGGCCCAGGGGTGGGCGGCAGGATCCTTAGGAAGGTTACAGTGGGCCTTAACTTTGTCGGGCGTTATGGCAGCAATTTCATCAGGAATAGGTGGAGGATTGGGAGTAGCAATCACAGATGAATTATTGCGTAAACCAGAAGACAAACTGTCCGGTGTGATGTGGGACACTGGGATCTTGAAGCAGTCACTCTTTTTAACACAGTACGGACTGCTTCTGAGTTGATGGCCAATGAACTTGTCTACGTTGCACCACATTCCATTGATAGAGGATAGAAGGTAACGGTCACGAAGATGGTGCTTGGACTGGTCAGAGTATAGGTAAACCAGATCTATGGTGGATGATGTGTCACGGGCTTTGGCTAGTGGGGCCTTAGACTTCTCACTGTGCGGGTGGTTCTTGAGGTGGTTTTGGTGTTTGTTGAGAATGAGGGTCAGATCAACGACCGGTATCTGAGAGTTGGTGAATTGGTCCCTTTGCGTCCATATCTGTCTAGCAGAAAGGCCTCCTGTACGAATTCTAGCATTGACGGTTGCAGTTGCAACAGCTAGGAGTCTTAAAGATACTGCTGCACCATTAGGGTTCTTGTATCTCCTGGATAGGACGCTCAGCAACGTGATTTTTATTGAAGTTTTTAGTGTGTCCGAATTCCAACTTGATGTTGTGGCGGGTGAGCAGCTCGTTATTAATTAGTGACTTGAAGGCAGGTGCAGAATCGGTCCGGATTGTAAGCAGTGGACGGTCAAGAAAGCAAAGTCTCACTCAGAGTTGAATTATTGCATCACGTAGCGTGGTATGTTGTTCGGTCTGAAAAAGGCATGAGACCCTCTAGGAAGACATGCGTTCTCGCACTACCAATATTAGTTGTCGATTGCATTTCGAATATCTGCCGCGAATGTGGAACTGATGGTATCTGGAAGGTCAGTGGTGGTTTGCTTGCTAACACTATGAGTGGTGTGATGTAGAGCAGCACATGAGTGGCAACCGTTGGTCACGCTGTTGATAGCTTTCTCAAGATCAAGGGCATAGAACTAACGACAGAACACCGTTTTTAGTTGATGTGCAGTAGTATGGCCGAGTTTCAGGTGTAGCGCAGTGAGAAAGCCATCTAAAACCAATCGTGGGACAACTATGCATTGAAGGATAGGAGAGAGTGGCTCTTTTTGCTTTACCACTAGGAGACCATCGGTGGAAATGGTGGCAATGCTAAGATATCGCTTTACGTCTTTGATGTTAGTGAGTTTCTTTGAAGGATATGTACCTTGGATAAGGTGGGCGTTGGTGCGGCGCAAATCAGGCCATTCTGACTCAAGGGAGAGCTAAGCGGCTTTGCTACTAAAGGGTAATTTAGTACGACCCAACAAAATGTCATCAGTAATTGTATGACGGACAAAAGACTCCTCAGTTTGCTTAACAAAGTTACAAATTTGGCAAGCAAGATCATCGCAGTCAGGGGGGTTGTGGCTTGAAAAGTCTGAGGGTAAACCTGGAAGCGACTTGCAGTTGACAGGAATGTTGCCACACGGGTGCTTGCAGAAAACGCACCTCTACTCAACTTGTCGAAACTTTAAAGCAGGGCTTGCTATCAGTGAGGACATGGGCAGTGTGGTGCGACTGGATAATGTATGGGCTTAAGTGTTTAATGGCTGCTGCAACCGCAAGGGCTTCTACTTCACAGGGTAGCCAGGCTAACTGAATGGACCGTAGTTTGGCATTGAAGAATCGGGCAAGGGCAAGGTTTCCCTGACGCATAATGTAGAGTGTAGCAGCTATTCCAGAATTCTTTACCGAGCCATCTAACAATCCAAAGCAGGTTATCAGGTCGAGGTAGTGTGATAGCACGGTTGGTATTGAGAGCTTTTTGGGCATTGTTGAAGGATGAGTGCAAGTATCGGTCCAAGTCACGTTTTCCTGTGATGAACGACCGGCGATGGCATCTTCGAGTGGACTGAGGAGAAATGAAAAATGAAGAATTACACATGCCAGTACCTTATTTTCTACTCTGAAAGACTTCATGCCACCAACCTTCTTCGGGGATTCACACGATGCAAGAGTGGATACACGACGGGGACTGGCTTGTAGTTGTTCCTTAGACCATATCCAGCCTAAGATGGTTTTGGATCGTGGATTTATGACCGTCTTGGATGCAAAGAGGTGTAAACGTGAGTTGTTGAGGGCACATAGGACTATTGACCAGTTGTGGAGTATCTCTTTGGGAGTGTTGTCACCACAATAGAGGTCATCGGCTATCTTGGCTACTACACCGGCAGTTAATAGATCCCCTAACACCTGGCACATAAACTCTTCCAGGGCCGTCTCTGATTCAGGCATCCCCATGGCTGTTCGGGTGTACACGTGAACACCTCGATAGGGAGTGGCAACGCCACAATATATCATGGACTCTTTTGCTAATGGTATTTGGTAGAAAGTCTGTGGCTATGATGTGTTTCCACTGTGCGATTTGTCTCAAAGTGCTGTCTACATCTGGCATGAGGGAAGGCTGTGGTTTGGAGTAACGACCAACATCTGTAAATGCAGTAACAAGTCGATGGCCATCGTTTGAATAGGAAAGACGGGTTCAAGTATTCAGCAGTGATGCCAATGTCCTCTGGCCGTCTGAAGACTCTGAGGCTCTCGAGCTCATCAAACTTGTATTGGAGCTCCACATGGTTATCTTTACCGTATAGTGGGAGGCGTCCCTTCCTTTGTGGTGGCTCCCCTGGACCCATATTAACCCGTGCCTAGAAAGCACCGCCAGCACCGTTATACCCAGTTATTATAGGGTCAAACACAATGTCATACTCCACAAGGAGAGTGCGAAACTGCTCTTGAATATGTGGGGGTAACAGGTTGTCGGGATCAACCCTAACGCTGATAGAGAGTGCTCTGGGTTTGAAAGCTGAGAAGACCGTATGTTGAAGATGGGGAGATTAGACTCTATGGTGAGGGCATTGTCATTTGTTGAGGGTGGGCTGAGCTGATCAATCTGACAGAAATGTTTGTGATGCTTGAGTGTGTGCGGGTTAGTTGTCAGGTTGGAAAAACGACGTTTTCCTGCAACAGAGGCCATGACACCATGTGGGGGCCAAATTTCTGTGGTGGTGCATTTGCGAATGTTGGGGGCATGCAAACGAGGCTCTACTATATAGTAGGAATCAGCTGGAAGATCTGAAGGCAAGTCGATTCCAAGTACTCGCTTGGCCAGATAGTAGTGGGAGTTGGTGTTGCACGTAGTACAGTGGCGCAACGAACGGTGTTTGCTTTAGAGGCTGTTGCCAGGATGACCTCGCACTTGGCTGGGCGAATAGCAATATTGTTGACAGACATAAAGGGAGTGCAAGCTAAAATGTTTACGTCTAGGTTTTTGACAACTAGGGCTTCAAATTAAGATGTGTGTGTGTGTCACGGGTAAATAGCACTCTTGCTTCACCTACAACTTTCATTGGGAAAGACCCATCTGCTTGGTGTGCTGACTGGGAACTAGGTGTTACTTTCACACCAAACCGGTGGAGGGCCAAAAGGCGGATCAGGTTGCATGTAGCATCTCTGTCAGTGACGATTCGAGCGTGATGGTGTTAGTAGAATGCGTCTATATATCGTGAATGGCTTACCTGGACTAGACGAGTGGTGTTGGAGTGTATGGGTTGCGGCAATTTAGGCATCTCAGGTTCGTCAAGGGAGGGTTCAGGATCACTAAATGGATCATTTGGGTCATCGTCACGAACAGAAAAATTTGTCTAGCTTTAAGCATGAATTTGCGATCTTGCTCTGGGAGAAAATTACATTAACTCTGATAATGTGCGTGGCTGGAGAGGCCAACTTGCTTACATAGTGTACAGGACTTGTCGCGCGACCCTTGTTTGAGGGTCTTTTGGTGCTGGTATAGGGGATAGGCTTATGGGGTACTGGGTACCGGGTAAAGGAGGAGGCCATGCGTATGACTTTAACATCATCAGCTGATTTTACTTATCTAAGAGGGATTAAGAGCTTGTGAAATTTATGGTTTTATGGAAGCTAATGTTCAAGTTCACAATTCGGTGCTATAGCATCGTTTTACAAGTCTGGACAACTCGGGGTGTATTATCTGCAACCAGGTCAAAGCGACAATATTTTCGAGGGAGGGGGAGAGGTCTTCATCTTCGTCAAGCAACTCGCCATGAGTTGATAAAGGTAAAGGACCTTTGATAAAGGTCTTCAGGCCAAATCGTCCGTAAAATCAATGAAGCGAGCCCCAGTGGCCTGGACCCCAAAGTGCAAACAAATGGCTGACCAGATTGAATCAACAGATGTAAAGTTTTTAACAATAGTATTGCGGGAAATAATCGGACAATAATTTGCAGTCTGCCCAAGCATGAGCTCTAGCATATTTACCTTTTCTTTAGCCGTACGGCAATTAGTTGAGAAGGACGGGACGTCAGTAAAACCACGAAGTGGTTTTCCTTTACTTTTCTTCTTCCATGTGCCCCCCTCGACCAGAAATGGCGCAAATTGTGGATCCAAAGACCGAGTGTACAACAATTTTTGTCACCAGTTTTTGAAAGATGTTACTCTCTCCGTCTTCGTAAGACACCATTGTTTTGGTGCTCTTAGGGTAGTAGCCATTTTGTAGGAGACTGTTTTTACCCAGTGCACGTTTTCGCTGACTGTGAATTGAGTGTTTACTAAGGACAATAACAGGTAAATTTCAGTCGATCAAGGCGTGGAAATCGTTAAAGCTGAAATACGAATCCAATGACTCTTTAATAAATCGAAAATTAGCAAAAAACTAGCAGAACTAAAACAAGTGCCAAGTGATATAAAAAGCGACAAGATCCCGAATAAACAGTCCTTGGACTAGTCAATAAAGTAATAAAGATAACCGCTGATTACTGTAACTAAGATCACCTGCGCTAGTATATCGTTCTAAAGAAACAGTCTACAGTGCTTATAGTAAATATTGATATGATTTTTTACCAATTTTAATTTTAGAGGAGAAGCAATTGTCTAAATGGTTTACAATCACACCACAAGCAGGACAAGTGTCGTATTTAGGATGCACAATTGACATTCCAGAAGGTTCTATTGAATCAGAAGCAGAATTGTGTTTGAGTTTCCTGAAAACAGGTCCTCCAGAGGGTGATTGTGTTGCCCCAGTTCTGCACGTAGAAACTAAACCCAATAATCTTTGCCTCAAGAAACCAGCCAGAGTGAGACTGCCTGTGTTTGCGTTTCCTGACACGCTCTTACAGCCTGAACTTACGTTAATGTGCTTTAATGAAGGACTTTGGAAAGAGATTCCAAGTCCCAAACTATCGTTTTCCCAGAAGAGTTTTGAGGTTACTCATTTCAGTGCCTGGACTATAATAATTGGCATTTTAAAGAATTTAGGCTATTGGTATTCCAAAGACCTTGCATGCTACCTGTTTGGAAAGGAGCCAGAAAGTAACTTGTTACCTATGCGCATGTGTGTTTGTGGTAACGCTGAGGCGGAGAGGCAGGTAAGGCTGCATGTTTGAGGCTCTTGCCTCTACAACTGTCAAGTTGACCCATAATGTCATCACGTCTGTTCCATCTAATCCACAAAATCGATCGATTTTGATTACTCAAAAAAAGAACGTAATTGAAGGGTTTTACACATTTCAAAATACTTACCGAAAACAACACCAATCTATAATAAATCTTCATTTTAGAAGCAATTTCTCTTCTGGCAAAATCAATTTTCAATGTATGAGCTTACTTTATAATTAAATCTTATTCCTTAAGATAGCAATATGCAAGAGCTGTAGGAGTTTTTTTTAAGCGACTTTGTTTTTGTATTTTACCATCTTGGTTTAGATTCCTTGAATTACATGATGTTAGATGTTTAAAGTTAAAATGGCCAAGTAATAAAAGAGCTACGGAGCAATGTATTATGTAATGTAAGTGACCCTGGTACAGCAGTTATTTGAAGTAAAATGGTAGATCCTTCATATATGGTACATTATTGAGGCGCATACTATAAAATAAACCCTAACCCTATATGTACCATATATGAAGGACCTACGAATAAAATTCAAGTCAGAAACGCTTCAGTGGAATTCAAACCGTGACCTCATTGATGCGTGCGTACACAGCGCTCTTGCTAACTAACCTATGACACCAAAACTACCCTGTTGGGAGCAAAGAATGTGAGAAAAGGGTTGAAATTCCTATGATTATTTTTACGACCGGATCCTATAGGCTAACTGCACTTGATATGTCTCAATCACAAGCTGACCATGGGTATAGCGTATTGTGAAGTCTTTTTAGGAAATTAAATCCCAAAAAGACCTCGTTGCATTTTATTCCATATATAACTTCATATAGATTAACGCACAGTTTTCTTAAAAACACACTAAAAAGTGTTCTAATAGCTAATGCGCGAGAAGAATTTTGTTTGATCAGGATCGACTTTTTAAAACATTTTAATGATTTTATTAATGAAGTTGAAGCGGCATTGCGAGAAAATGCAAAAAATTGCAAAAATACTTGTATTTTTAACAATGGCGATCTTCGAGAGTAAACAGCAAAACAAAATTATACAAATTCTAAGATGCCATAGAAAAAATTTGAAAAAAAATCGTGAAACAAAAAGACGAGGGAATGATTTCGAGGTCAGTTTTCATGTTTTAAAAGTAAGAGTGCAAATAATCCGGCAGTACCATCGAATACATCACGGGCTTTTTTGTAGAAAACTGTTAGTGAATCTCGATATAAATATAATATATTTCTTAATTATAAATTGATACATTTACGACATACTATATTTTTGTTACGAAATTGTCATGTAAGTTTAGTTTATTCAGTGCAACATTTTATTTTACAGAACACATTCGCCCACAGAGCATCGCTCGTTCGTTTCGAGAAAACAGGCTCTTGTAAATACTGTGCGTGAGCACTTTTAATGAAGACTTAATCTATATATTTCTTACACTGCTTATCATAAACATTTTCAACCCTTTTTCTAAATTACTTGACCCTAATCGCCGACGCATTTCAAGAGTTTTAAAGCCCACAGGAACGTTAGGTCCCAAGTTGCAGAAAAATTTTCCGTGCCTAGCAGTGCCTAACAATAAAAAATGTTCTCGTGTTTCCATCAGCGTCTTCGAGAAGACTATAAAGATCAAGACTTCGTTGAACTGGATGTTGGAGGAAACAACTTTTTTGTATCTCGACGATGTGACGTAGTCATGAGCAGTTACATCAAATTTCCGGATGGTGCTGTAACCACAGAACGTGTTGATCCAAAAGAAGAGGTTTGTATACTAGTATCTTATTAATGAAAGAAATAAACTTGAAGGTATAGAGATCCACTGACCCTAAACTCTCCAGTTTTGAAATAAAAGTGAAGTTTTTGTTAATCGACTTTTTCTTATTTATTTCTATTAAACTACCGTAATCCAAATATGTTCCATTTCATATGAATAACAAGATTATAATGAAAAGCGAACAATCTGATACTTCTGTATTCGTTATGTTGCTTGTTAAGAACCACAGTTTTAAGATTTGGCAGAACCAGATACCAAAACTCCTGAGTAAGTTAGTGGTTTATAAATAGGCTTATTGATTATTATAGCTGTTAAGTTGGTAAGGAACCCTAGAAATGCAAGAAATATAAGACAATACAGTGCCTAAAGCAGTAGAGGATGTATGTCGAAAAACACATTTTCAACAAAAATAAAGAATGAGAGACTTGGTATAGCATGCACATATGATGACACACCATAATATAATTTTAAAATCTAATTAATTTAGCAAACGGCAGTTGAGCGGCAAAACCCTGAAAATAGCACAATTGTATCGTGCTTTTTTGCGCTTGCTGGTTGCCTAAGTCTATCATAAAGGGCTGAGAAGGCTTAACCCTTGTCAGTTTCAAAGAACTGTATATTCGCACTGAAGTTGGCAGAATTGTTTGCATGCTTATCTCGATCGTTTAACTTAGAAAAAGGACCTTTGTAGCAAATGCGCTTGGTTTCATAAGCTGTACTCTGCATTTTCCTCAATTTGACCAAAAGAAAAAAAGCATCAAGATGCTTTTCTGTGGAGATTGTTAGCATGATCTAAGACTTATATTAAAAGTAAAGAATTGAATAAGAGGGACTTACCCCGCTAGAAAATATTAGCCTCTTCCCATCATGCAATGGGATAGATTTGTGAAGTTTAGGATGCCCGTGCAGCAAAGTTGTTAGCAGAGACTCCATGTTTGCAGCCTGGATTTAGTACGTATTTCAAAACAATTTAAACATTAAGAAAGGGAAAAAGTTGTTTCATCAAGATTTGTTGGTTAATGAAAGATTAAAGGGGGAGTATCAAGGCTAGAGACTGAGTCTGGGTCTAAGTAACCAAAATCAAGCAAAATCTTGAAAAATAGTCACCTTGTCGCGAAATCAAGTTTTGGCGATTTCGCGGATAACAATTGGAAAATCATAGTTTATCGGAGACATCCTTTGTTTCTTTTGGTCAGAATTTACCAGATTTCAGTAACAGTGTATGTTCTGTTTTTTGCTGGCTTCATTTTTTTGATACAGTGGGAAAAACTGTTTGAATGGGCCGAAATCTTCTTTCTGTTTGGCCATTTCGCTATGGTGGACTTCGGTCAGCTAGCGATTACCTAAGAACGTTCTTTTGGAGAAAATGTAAAAAACTGTATACCTTAGAAATAATGTCCATGCAACTTAGAGAAATTTTAGATAAAAGATGCGAGGTTGTTTGCAAGTTAACCGGTGTTTGCATCGTTTTTGTTGTCCTTGGCGACAAAGGTTAGTACAAATGAGATATATTTTGCCTGTTTTTGTGTTCTCTTTGTTTTCAGTTGTTTCGAAGACTGTTGAACTTTAAGAGATTTTGGGTTATCTTTCTATTTTAGGTTGCATTATGTAGTCATTGCGAGGAGTTCGAACAAATAAGTGTTGAAACGATGGAAGAACTTTGTTGTAGGAACTTTTTTTATTTAGCCCTACTCATTTTGTAGGGTACATTAACTGTACCAATAACAACAACAACAACAACAATTTATTACTCTTTTGTTTCAAATTATAAATACAAATAATTGGTAACCGCTGTTAACGAATATACTATGTTTGACTGTGGCCCTTCTTTCAAGCTGGGATTTTTTTTTTTGATTTTTTTTTTTTTGCACTTAGAATTTGTGCAAGCCAAACAACAGTGTCGTGGTAATTTTGTGTAGTGGGCAGTTGAAATATGGACTGAACAAGTCAAAATCTTGGTAAAATATAGGTTCTAGGGTCCCTTACCACTTTACTATTTTATTCTTCTTTCCATATTCTTTATTTATTTTATACTGTTCTTTATCCTTTTCTTCTTCTTTACCTGAGGTTATTAATGTGTTCGACAAAGGAGAGTGTATACTATAATCATTTCGTTGCTCGCGGGCTCAGGCATCGGTATTTTGTTCGCTATTTCTTAAGTTTGTATTTAAATTTGTTGCGCGCCGAAATGTGAAAAAAAATGTATCACAGCATCACTAAATTTTGCATTGATATATTTTGTCTCCTACTTTCGTGTCAGATTCGATGTCGAGTTTGGAGTAAGGATTTATATTAAAATAAGTTCCTTTCAGCTCGTGGAATTGCAGCAATCAATGTTGCTTTAGATGATCAGACGGGGTATTAGTTCAGAAATTTATTGTAAAACCAGTATTGGACCGGGTGACCATTTGGCAAGAAGTTGAACTCAATGGCGACTTTTGAGCAAACTTTGCGTGTGCACTTTACTAATCCATGATTAGTACTTGTTTTAACAATTATATCAGCACTATTATTCTTTTCATCAGCATCTTCTTCATCTCCACCAACCGTAATCATTGTCATCGTCTCCATTGTCTCTTTTATCATCGTGTTTATCACCATCATCATCGCCATCACCACCACTATCATTGTGAACATAATTTTTAAGGTTGAAGATACGATTACCCTGTATTATTATTAAAACAATAATAACTGGATGATAAAATCTTCTGTTTTAGATCTTTAAGAGTCAAACTTTTCGAAGTAAACTGGTCAGGCAGGTGGCCCATTTTAAAGTTGAGACGATGCCACCAACCCCCAGCGGAACAGCAGTTGTATGTGTAGCAAACAATGGTGAAAAACGAGCGCGTTTTCAGTCATCTGCAACACTACTGTTCTATTTGAAGGTAAACAATCTTATATTACTCACCCGTAATTCTAAGCTATCCAAATAGGAAAAGTTTCTTTTTTTTGGCTAATTAGAATGTAACACGTTAGTTTAGGTCAAGAATATCTGTTGAATACTTGATAAAAACAAAACTTCTCAATGAGTCGGCCGGAAGCTACAGCACAACATTTGACGTTTTTATAAGGTAGAAGTGTTTTTTATTTTATAATTATAGCAAGTAGTGACAGAAATCAGCACCTTTTTATAAGTTAATACTATTATTAAAATCGTACCAGTGTTTTACCAAATTGAGGACTGAAGATATACTATGTCTTCGATCTCAAAACAAATCTTTGTTTTATGATATCTATTGCATTAAACTCATTTAAAACTAGCCATGGATATGCAAAGCATGGAAACGACTATTGTTGCGTATCAGAATAAGCAAGTTTTTTTCCTCAGTGAGATGGAAATAAATCGATGTTTCAACTGCAGACGTTGATATCGATTTTCCGAAGTAAAACGGAATATACTTCTAACAGTTTTACGAAGTAAAGCCGTAACCTTGAAATATAATTCAAGTATCTCCTCGTGATAGTTTTCATTAACACAGTCAGCACTTATGTAAGCAAGTCAAACTAAAAGTGAAGACATTAAATGCAAAGAATAGTTTACTCATCTAGACATATGTTTGACGATCTTAGGAGGTTTAAAAACAGCCAGACTTTTATGAGTAAACGTTGCGATACATTCATCAAACAGTTGAGAAAAATTATGAACATCCACATCAGTAAAAGTGTGAATCAAAAATGTGGTTTAACAAAGCTATTACAAACAGTAGAACAGCGACTTTCTCACAGCATTCTTTGACTTTGATTTCTTGTACGTTATACTTAGAAAGCAAGTGATGGAGTTTTCCTTCTTTACATGTCACAGCAATTTGAGAAGAAAGAAGTAGCCGATAAAGAAAAGAAAAAAGGTACATCATGCAGCAACCCCCTTGGCTTTTCTCATGGAACAGATGAGGTTTGTTTGTTTGTTTGTTTGTAGAAGCGTTAATAATAGTAGTAGTATTAGTCTTTATTGAATAAAGTAAATTAAATATTTTACATGTCTGTAACGCCCCGATGCCACCAAGATAAGTTACAAACTTCATAAACATTGACCGTGCCCTACTTCATAGACCATTAGTCCTCTTTAAGGTCCTAAGGTGTCA
>JAOBBB020137275.1:0-12697 GCA_025331005.2 Zoanthus gigantus
CCTCCCCAAACGAAAAATGTGGCTAATTTCTTGCACTACTCTACCATCTTAAGTAGAAATTAGAAGATTTAAAACTTACAGCTTTGGATGAAGAGCTGGCCGAGGATACATTCTTCAGCAAGATTTCCTTTAATTGATCAAGATGGCTGCCAATGAAGTTGCTGCAGATTTCCGACTTTGTACAACAAATCTGTTCCAGGATTTTGTAGGCTTTCCTCTGCCTCGTAAGATCTGTTTTCTGAAATATTCAGACTGATGTGTGAGTGGTAAATACTTATAATAGATATCTTGGTGAGCAAACAACCAAAGTTTACCAAAAAAAAAAAAAAAAAATTTAAGGTTAGAATTAATTCTCCACTGCAAAGCCAAATTAGTTACTAAATTGCAATACACGAAAGTGTTTTAAATTTATAGAGAAAATCTTAGTTTTACAATTCCTCTGTGTGCATGACATTCCTTCAGAACTAGTCCATATCATTTTATTTCATTAAAGGGGAATTTGTGACTGTGCTTATCACTATCGCTTATCTTTTTTTCTCCTTTCTGTAATATCTTACCTCAAACCAGCGAAAAAAAGAAATTGAAGCTCCACCATCTTGGTTAGATATGAACTCTGTTACAGCAGTCACTCATGACGTCAACGTGTCAAGTCAGCTTTTCGCGGGATTTTCAACTCAAAAGTTACTTCCTGCTCGCGTCGTCAGTGAAAAAGGCTTCTGAAATAATAAGTTTTCCGTTCTAGCGACGTTTTCCTTTCTCGTGTGTCAAGCAGTGACTCAAGCTGATTGACGCGGTGACGTCAATTGAGGTTGCACTGACCATAATCTGCGCCGTCTGTACACTTCAAAGATGGCGGCGTTGCAATATCAATTTTGTTTGTGAATAGGAGAAATATCTTTTTTTCAATAACCGGTATACCGAAAATAATTACCAAAACTTGTACTATACTTGTACTATACAGCAGAAACCAGTTTGTTTTTATCCTGGAGTTCCCCTTCAAAGCAATTCAAAGAATCTCCTAACGTAGGTCTAAGCCTTTTATCCTTTTTAAGTAGATGAACAATTTGCACAGGTGCTTCGTCAAGTTTTTAACTTTATTGTCGATAATTGAAATATTTTCTGTAACAAACCTGCAGCCAGGGTACAGCCATATCGAACAAATTCTGTATGCACCTCTCGCCGACATAAGGAATCATGGCAATCAAAAGGTCCAAAACAGCATTTCTAAAATAAAACAGGGTAAATGCTCTTTTCAAGTTTTACTCAGAATGAAACTATAAAAGGTCTAAATAGCAAAAAATGTACAACAATATTCAAAGCAATAACAACACTCTTCAGTTTAATTTTTGGGGCTTCAAATAATTTTCCGGCTGGCGCAGGTCAAATTGTCTGGTCAAACCTATTTTTGGCCGGACAAACATCGATTACGTCTTATCGCTATAAAAGTGCCCACTTCCCCCCTTCACACGAAAACAAGTAAATTTTCAAAACATCTATTGTAAGAGAATCGATCTCAATGCAGAAAGTCGAATGAATGGTTCAGCGAATATCAGTATCACATTTGTGCATAGAAAACAAGCAAAGTAATTCATACCCGCTAATTTGCGGTGACGACTTGGTGGATGACAAAGCGAAAACGTGCAACGATAGCCGGACAATTTGTGACTATTAAGAATTATTTATCAAAAGTTCTTCGTCTGGTAAAGTATCCACTTTTCCTCCCTCCTTTTTTACGAACGCCAATAATATTACAAGTTTAAATACTTAAAACTCAAAACTCTACATTTTTTCCTCACCAGCGTAAACGACCGGGCAAATTGTCCGACCATCTAATGATTTGACCGGACAAAACTTATTTTTGACTGGACATTGTCTGTTGACTGACCGTTATTTGAAGCCCTGATTTTGGTGTATGTTGACATGTCTCATGAATACTGATCTGAGAATAGTTAAATACTAATGTATTACAATGAAACTGAACATTTTATATTTCAATTTTAAAAACAAAATACATTAAATAAGACAGGAGGTTCAAAATGCCAATAGCTTTAACGATTTTCGAAATAAAGCATTGCTGTAGCTTGAAAACGTGACGTCATATTTGCACTAATTAATTAGAGGCTTCAAAGGTTTAAATGCTGCACACAGACAGAAGGAATAGTTTAATTCAAAGAATTCCCAAATGTAATCTTTAGTAATTCCTATTTATCTTAAATAACGATTCAAGCAAATTAATTAAATCTATGCCGAAGAACTAGCGAGACTGGGGTTGGTACCGAGGTGTAAACAATGCGGCTATGATTGATCTTCACGGTTATGATTATTGAGACTGAGTTTGTACCGCGGTGTAAACAATGAGGTTGTGAATGATAATCACGGTTATGATTATTGAGACCGAGTTTGTTCCACAGTGTAAACAATGAAGTTATGAATGATCTTTATGGTTATGATGTTTGAGACTGAGTTTGTACCGCGGTGTAAACAATGAGGTTGTGAATGATATTCACGATTATGATTATTGAGACCGAGTTTGTTCCACAGTGTAAACAATGAAGTTATGAATGATCTTCATGGTTATGATTATTGAAACTGAATTGGTTTTTCGATGTAAACAATGACGTTATGAATAATCTTCACGGTTATGATTATTGAACTGAGTTTGCACCACAGTGTCAACAATGACGTTATGGGTGATAATTCTCACAGTTATGATTACTGAGTTTGTAGCACGGTGTACACCTTTCAGACTTCAAAGACAGTCGAACTAATGACCTCTTTGATACCGATGCAGTACTCAAACCAACTTAGCTATAAAGGCACAACAGGGAAAGTAGGCTTACAATTCAGTATTAAATATAAATGTGACGTAAACTTTGGAGCTTGTCTGAAGCGTGAACAGAAATTTTTTAAAATTCATTACCACCTTTAAACAAAATGGCTGCATTTCACCTTTAGAGGATACCGCTTGAATTTTTTAGATGATGGAATATACTATTAACTCACTTTGTCAATTGTTCCAAGCGCTTGCATCCTATCTAAATGAACGCTGACCAGCTGCTGTTTTAAAACGAGGTAAAACGAGATACCTCATGTGCGAGAAATGAAAAAGAAAGAAAAAATTAACAAACCTCGTGTGTAATGAAGTTTCGTTGTTTGCTTTTTCCACTGCTTTATCAAAAAAGCTTTCCACAAGCTAACGGCAAGACAAATGATAAATACAGTTAACACAAAAAACTGAAAAAATAACGTGATAAAGAATAAAAAGCAACAAATGAAAATGCTCCCCAAATATTTAAAATTTAAAATTCTACTTCATTTTTTTTCAACAAGTTTAAAATCCTATTATCAGTGAAAGAAGTAAATAAAATTATTTGTGTAAATTTATTTTACAACAAAGTTGACTTGGTTTTCCATCCTAGGTAAGTTTGTAAAATAAAACTAGCTTCTAGTGAAGGTTAAAATGTTATGGATTAGTGTATGTCCTGTTTAGGTGCATTAATGTAATAATAAAAAAAAATCCAGGCCCGGATTCTCCACCAGTTTGTAACGAATTTTTTATGGGGGATCGTTTAGCTCTGTTGTCCCTACTCTAACCAGACTGCAGTTTCTGTTGTTAGAGCAGCTGGTTTCTTAAATTACAACTCCGGACATCAAATACAGCCATGGTCAGAGCAGGGACCGCATGCACATTACTTAGACTAGCAAGGGTAGTAAGCAAACAAAGACCAACATGTTAAGGACAAAAGAGACACGTTGAATGAAGATGTAAAACAATAAACATTAAATATCCTCAAGCTTAAAAGTTTACTTTGTGACACAAACGCTTGTTTAAGGTTCTTTCAAGTCTGTTTTTTATATTTTCCTGCTTTAATAGAACAAGCAGATCCGTTCTTACAAAGCAGCTTACCTTTCGGTCCGTGATGGTAAGATAGGTCCTAATAGTTTCCAGTACTGGAAGTTTGTCGGGATCTCCGTCCTTTGCTTCGGCGGTGTACAGATTGAATAGAATGGGAAGATAATTTTTGGAATACTTTGACAGCTCGTTCTTGTCTTCCTCTGGTAGAATACAAAAGGAGGGTTAGAAGCAAAAATATTAGATATCACTTCTTTTTATTGACAACTATTTGCTCCGAGCAAAAATTAAGTGACTTACAGTACAATCTTAATATTTGGTTTGCCAGGAATTACAAGGAAATCTTACACCCGCCTACTACTGCCCAATACTTGCAGTCTTTATAAAATCAGAGGCTGCCTTGGTTGCAGGCATTTTCTACCCAGAATAAGAGGAGCATAACTTATGTTAGCAGATGTTTTGTAAAGCTTCGAGAGCAGATCACAAAGTTCTACACGAGATAAGAAAGAAAAGTAAAAACGCTTTGCTTGTGGGATGTAACTGGAATGATGATCTATCAAGTATAGCTAGTATATACATGCTAGAACTAAGTATTTTAGTCCACTGAAAAAGGACAAGCATTGCTTGTTTGTTTGTTAGCTAGCCGTGTTAACAGATACAAACGGCTGCTATCACTCAGAATCTCCATTATTCATAGCAAAGTTTTCATTTTAAGTGGTATTAAGTATTTTTAATGGCATCACGTGCTACTGATATTTGTGATTCAATATTCAAGCTTCACATTCATTATGCTCTTACTGCATTCTGTGTTCTTACCAACTTAGAACCCGAGCCATTTGCCATATTATACCGAAAAAGGCTTAATAAGGCCAAAATAGTTGTCCCATCTGCTAGCAATCAGGGCTCAGTTGCTTAAAAGCTGATTAGCGCTAACCGTGGGTTAAATTTTTAACCTATGGTCTTGTTCCCAATGTTATAGAGACGCATTTGATCTGTAAATTAGGGATTAACAAGTTTTTTCCTTCAAAAATCTGAACAATTTTTTATAAGAACCGTAATTTTTTCCTTAATGAAGCAATAGCTGCTGTACTTTTTGCTTACCCGAGGTTTAAAATTAACCCACCTTTGAACAACCCAGTTCTGGCTCACTAATATTTCCTCACCATATTTCTAGGAGATAACCCTCGTGATAAATATGGCCTTTGAGCCATATGCTAGCAATGGTAATGAACTATTCAATTATTTATAGTCCCTCGCTAGTTCTGTGTACGGTGTTAGAAACAGATATGCAATCCAGATCTTCAACTACGGTAATATTATACTAAATGCCAACATGAATAAATGAAACCACTTTGCTTTTGTATTGATAATGATAGTAATTATACAACTTTCCATTCAGGCCACAAATAAATTATATATGCCCTCCAAAATGGGTACTTTACCATTATCACTACTCTTGGAGACAAGCAGTCTTAGGGCGTGACAAACGGTTAGACAGAGATCTGGCCTCTCGGTTAAAGCAACTCCCAGAATTCGTGCTACAGACTTGAAAGACTGCAAAAAATGGACGGAACAAAATAAACGAAATAACAATAAAACAAAAGAAAATAAAAAAGAGGCAACTTAAAAATGGGCACACCATTTAATTAAGGAGAATGACATGAAACAGGCAAGCAGGTTACCTCACAGACATCAGTCGGTCTTGTGCAAAAACCTGGTAAAAGTGACCAAATCTATCAAGAATGACAAAACATTGTTGGTACAGACACGGCAATATACGAAACTCACAATGACAATTTAGCTGTATTAGTTTAATTCTACGTTTATTGATCAAAGGGTTTAAGTAATGAGTAGATTACTGATTTTATTTATACATCCGTCATGTCGTTTCTAATGCTGAGACTATCAGCGTCTGAACAGTCAGTGTAGATGATGTTTTTATACTGAGATGTCTACATTTTTGTTTATATGGGTCTGAAAACATTCTATAGGTAGAATACGTTACAAAACTCCGTGATGAGAGTAAAGAATTAAAATCGATGACATTTACACAAGCAAAGACATCTTTGTTATACAACAGCTCGATTTAACTGCATTCATTGTAAATCTTTACCTGAATTTGAAGCGTGTCATAGACTTTACTTTCCAACTCCTGACCTGATTCTTTTAGCTTTTCAGCTGAAAGGAGCACGAAAATTATATCTGATTAACTTAACATTCTCATGAATTGCACGCAGCAGGAAATGGTAAACAGGTATTCATGTAAAGTACAAAGCCAAATATTATAATGATGCTCTAAAATCATGGTGACGAAGTTGACGATAGATAATCCTATCTTAGATTGCAATCTCACAAAACCTCCTTAGAAAGCAGTTCTTTAGATTGAATCTGTATCGGGTTGGAGGTTGTTTCGAGTTTTCCGTTCCAGTAAAAAATCTTCTAATCATCTAACATGCGTGACTCTAGGACACTTCTGCAGTCCGACACCCGGCTAATAGTGTATTCACATAGTAATCCACTTTTGGACTTTCATGAGGGCGCTTCATCATCATTATTTGCTGGAGGACAATTTTACCGAATAAATGAGGGAGTTTTTTATTTCAAGAAAGATTTTATGGTAGCTTAGCTAAGAATAATCAGTACATGTTTCCATTCAAAAAGAAACGAGGAAAAAGCATGATACTCACATTTTGTTCTTAGTTTGGCAGCTAATGGAAGCATGGTGTTGAAGAAATATTTCAGTTCCGTATCCTGGATGTGCTCTTTCATAACAGGAAGTAACCAGCTGCGGTGAAACTCGCACGTTGGACTGACGAAAAAAACAAGCCATGTTAAATGCAATTTAATATGTGACTGATACAAGCCTTGTCTTGGTGAAAGGAGAAATGAATGCTAAAACTAACCTACTCGTGTTTGAATCTATTGGTATAGTAGATTAACTCTGTGAATTTTAATTTTTAATTTAAGTCAAATTACATTGAGAAATTAAATGTAGAAACGAAAAAAAAGTCTCTGGAAAAGGTTTAATGGTGTGGTCGCTATTGAGATTGTCAGCGGTATAGTAAGAAGTAGGTTACAATATTCCGAGCTTTAATATGGAAGTGTGCTTCAAAATCTTGATAGTATTTTGGCGATCTATGTCTTGCGATTTTTTTTTTAAAGCAGCCTAAAGCCGCATCGTAACCATGTTTTTCCTCTTTTTAATCTTTCTAGTATCGTAACCTACGTCATATATTTTAAAAACAACCGCTGACATCACATATTGAGCTGCCCATCAAATTTTGTTGATTTGTTACAAAACCTCAAATTTTTCCAAACTGCTTGGATAACAGCTTAAAAAACTTAAATATGGGTTGTTCTACTACGCCTAAATGTTCAAACGATAAAAAGGTTCATTTCTCCTTCAAGGGAGATGTCAGTGGTTGCATTTTTTTTTTGTGATAGCATAATAATATGTCGTTTTTAGTGACGGCCATGACCAGATTTTGTGATTACATGAGCTACCACTTGGTAAAACCTAAAATGAACACACCAACGTATAATAGATTCCTCACCTTTCTTTCTCAAGTTGTAGTGGTACGGCTTCAAGAACTCGTCTTCAAGATCAAAAAAGGGAAAAATTAACCTTTTCATGTTAGTCAAGATAATAATTCTGAGAATATAATTCCAATCATGACACATAATCAAAACGTTCTGTGAGCTACTATAGCTCTTTCATCAAGTTAATTTGGCTTTATGACAACTGATAATTCGATAAGTTAAAGTTAAATAATTCTATATAAAAAGGTGTTTGGAATTTGTATTTTGAGGTAGCCAAAACAAAGAAAGTCTCTTTGAGATGATGCAGTAAAAAAAATCTTATGAATAGTGAAAAAAGGTGTGGCATGTAAATCCTGATTTTCTTCATCCCCAATGTACTTTGAAGCTTGGCAAATGAATGCTAAATTCTCAAAATTCCAGAGTTCCTTGCACCGACCCTGTTAATATACATTACATCTAGTAAGAGAACTACGGCAACAAAACAATTCGAGTTACATCAAGTTAAATCAAAACTGGTTGAAATGTAAATTAAGGAGTTACAACATTCTACCTTGGTCCAATCTTTTGTATTGCCATTCCAACAGCTCTATCTAACTGCCGCACAAATGGAAACTGGAATGTCCCTCTAAGATCACACAGGGACACTATTAACTGTAGATAAATTAATACTTAAGGATGAGATAATTTCATTTTGATAACAATTTTAAACAATCCTTATAAGAAAACCAAACAAACTGGTTTGCTACGTTCAGTCTGTAACAGACCTTTAATAATTCCAATCTAAGTATATGTCACATGATATCCTATCAACATAGCTCACGCAATTATTTTAGTTAAACCAATAACAGTTAATACATTCATAATAAAGATGGTGCCTCTACGTGGATGCACATAACAGTATATGTACCACAAAAAATGAGTTGGTTTCTATGGAATTAAGAACAATATTCCTAAAAAAAACTGTCAACAAAAAAATATCTGAAATGTACTCAGACATTTTAAAAAGTTGACTGAAACTTACAAAATTGTCATGCACTTTGCCTTGAACAATAGTTGCTATTTTTGAAATTTCCCTACCATTAAAATAAAAGGATATTTCCAATAACATAACAGGATAATCAATGGTATAAAATGGTGTACCTTTTTCATAACTTGAGGACAAACCTTTCCTAAGACCTGCAAAAAACAAAATAATTAAAAACTGCCGACAAACAACCATAACAGTTAGTTTTTTTGGCAAGTCACAGTGATTCGTTGCAGCCAGGACAAGAAGCAGTATCATCAGTTAAATAGTATGAGAGAATTCCAGCCTATGTCTAAAACAGCGGAACAAAATTATAGCTAATTTAACCATCTCAAGAACAAAATAGTATTATAGTTTAACGCTAGCATCTGTTAAACACAGGTATGGCTCCACAAGATGAGCTAACAGGTAAATAGTTTCAAAGTGTTTCCATGTTAAAAGATTTTTTTTTTTGTTTTCTTGAAATCTGTTGACAAAATTACACATATTTACAGTGCAAGCTGATGGTGACAATTTCAAATTAAATTCTTTGTTAAAATTTTATAGTACCAAATTCAGTAACAGAGCTTAATCTGCAAAATTCCCAAAACACAAACTCTGTGATTGCACGACAGTTACTCTCCCTTAACAGTAGGCAAGAAGCTTGATTGATCATTTCTGGTTTCTCACAAATGCAAGCGTGAATGGAAAACGGTTTTCCAGAAATCTGTCACAGCTTCAGCACGGCCACCTGAGGACTTAGAGGAGAAACAACCATCTTGATAGCTTTACTGTTTGATAGTTTACCTCAAAAAATGTCTCGATAACACTAAGAATATGTCCCCAAACTGCATGGTATCTGTACTTTAGTCCTTCCTCCAAACACCTGAAAATAGTTATTAAAACAAAATTTAGATCACATCATATGTCCTTGCTGTGCCATCGGGCACTAAAGCCTCTGCAACTGTACTCCAGCACTGTTGATCCTGCACTGTCTTCTTTAATACTAACATTTCGGACTGTAGTACTTCGTCGGAGTGAATGCATGAGATAGATAAATGGTGTTTATATACAAATGTAAAGCAAGATAACGCAATGAGATAGGTATGTAAAAGCTAAAGTATTCATTTATTTTATTATTTATTTTTTGTATCTCAGCATTATCACTTAATTTTATACGGCCCTATCAATACTCACACCCCAGTGCGTGTATTTTTACAGTTCATTACCCCATTGTATTTAGCTTGCATAGATGCATATTTGCATATGTTTATATCCTAGTTACATTTTTTTCTGCCAGTTTGCCTGACGATGTCGTCGCGATGGTGACGAAACGTAGTGTAGTAGTTTTTTATCGTTGGTTTTTATATTAAATTAAAATATGTAAAAAACAAACGGAAATAAAAGGATAGAGATGTATGTGAGAAAAAATGTTAAAAAGACAAAAAGGTTTCGGCACAACGTAATGTTAACAGAAAGTGAAGCGTTTGTTCATCCTGTGGAGATTAATAAAGCCCAAAGCGTGAATTAGTCGCATTTCTTTAATCTTGCGACAACTGTTACTGATGTTGATGACAGAAAGACCAAATGCAACAAAATCAGAAACAGAATGATTAGAAGAATAAAGTGGCGAGAGACAGGTTTAGATTTATTGTTCTTGTGTTGGGGTTGGTTTAATGGGCAACAGGAACATCACTGGTCCATTCTTTTTCCAAGGAAACATGAGTGGTGAGGGTTATCTTGAATTGATAAACCAACATTTCATTTTCAGCTTGATAATTTCAAAATTAGGCGATAAGAAGCACCACCCTGAAATTATAATATACTTTTGAAACAATGTTTTGGTCTAGACATGCCAAAAGACTCCCAACTACCCTTGATTGTAAACAAATATCTTAAATTTTGCAAAATCTCCGGTTTAGAGAATATTTTCAATTTGGGAAACTTTTTGATACAGACTGTATAATTTGTATCTATCAGTTGCACATGTATGCCAGCTTTAAATGCTTGCAGTGATCGCCAAGTCATATTGGTACACGAAAAAATTCCAAGAAAAAGTAAATAACTGCTGAGCTTTGATGTGGAAACCATTTCAAACGTTATTCGTTTTCCTTAAACCAAGATTTGGAAAAGGAATAGACAACAAGTACTCTTTTTTGGATATAGCAAGCAAATGAGACATTGTCAGAAACTTTGTCCAAGTGTCTCTCTTCACACCGTTTTGAACAACTCCATTAAAATCACACTTTTCATGACCCTGGTATTGGTATCTGATCGACATTTAAAAAGATTATACAACCTGAAAATTTAATTTCTTTGCTTTCATTCTTTATGATTCATTCAATGCCTTGAGAAAGATTTTGTTAACATTTTGAACAATTAAAAACAAACAAACTGCGGTAAAAACAACGTTTTAAAAAACATTTATACTGCACTATCTGTAACAAAAATGACATTAAGTTGCATCTTAATTACGAATAAAAACATTGCTTTACCCTGCAAGCTGATGCAAAATGCTGTTTCCTGTACTAGTTTTGTCCTCTTGATTCCCAATAGAGTCTGCTATCGGCTCAACACAACAAGTTAAAAGTTCCTGCAAGTACAGTAAGGGTTGAATATTTAAGATTATCATGAAGTACACGGGAAGAGTAAAGTTTGTGACCAGATTAGAACAGTAACTACATTTTTAACTAAGCTGTTGAACTTCTTTGCTGAAGCAAGAATCGTTTCAGGTTTCTCTTCCACTTAAACTGCATTCCTAGTTGGAACAGTTTGAGTTATTTTTATTTGCAAGCCAGTTTTCTTTGAGCTGATTTAGTGTGTGATATTTAGCAAGCGCATAGAGCAAGATACTGGTAAATATTATATGTAAGTGATGCACTAAAACTAGACATCCGAATCGACCCATGTTGGTAATTTTGTTCCCCTTGTTTTTACAAAAATATACGTAAGTTTAAATGCCAGCAATCCTGGACATCTGTTTTGTTATAGTAAAAAGTCAAGTTTTACAGTTATCCTGACCTGGCTGAGTTCAAGATAAGATTCAGAGCTCGACCTTATTTGTATAATCTTCATTTAATTGATGAGCCACTACTTTCGATCTGTGTAAACCCAGTCAAAGAACTGTGCTCATGTGATCTTGTTTCAGAAAGCACAACAAAAAGCACAGTTATGGTACATTACAGCTTTGTAAAATTTTTTTTTCTTGCTAAAATCTATTGACTAAAACGTACTAAAATGTTTTTAAAAGATTCTGTATAGTCTATAACAAACTGCACAAAACATTCAAGCTGTACAAAAGATTAATAATTATCGTTAAGGAGCAAGCTCAATTCATACCTTCATTGATGAAGAAATTGCAGTTCCTAGTTCATCTTCGGAAGAAAGCAGGTTTATTGATGCCTTAAAAAATCTCGGAAGATGTGCTAGACACAAGTTACTGTCTAATCTGAAGAAGGAACAGATTTGATCCCTAATTAATTCTCTGATGTTATCTGTCTTTCACTTCAGTAGTATTTATAAATCTAGCACTACCATATAACATTCACGCAATGGAGGAAGTAAGGCCCTTGATTAAGTAAATAGATTTGTAGCCAGTTTCTGAACTTCAAAGAACATTTGGTCTTTCAACTTTAACAAATAATATTATGATTTATGGACTCTATCCTTTCGAAGTAAACTGTCTTGTTGCTGTTATCCTGGCAATTGTAATAACTTAATATGTTTTTAGAGAGATTTTGTTAACTTACATACATGTGTAACCTATAACATATCTATGCCATGTTACATAACATGTTCCATATCTATGCCATGTTTTGGATGTATTTTACTGGGCTGTGAGTCAAGGATTAGTTTTAGATTGTGGTTATAGCATTACAGATGCAAGGGTTGCCCACATCATGACTGCTAAAAATAGTTGCTAACAAAAATATACCTTGTAAGACTCGTGTATGCTTTCTCCATGGTTGCTAGCCAAGCTTTCAGTAACTGTACATCATTTGAACTTGGTTGGTATTCATAAAGTGCCTACAAGCAAACAAGGAAATAAAATATGTACATCGAGATGGTGCAACAGTTCTTTACTACCTTAACTAATACACAATTCTTAGTCTTTTCATTATTCAAAGATATTAGACAAGAAGTGAATGTAAGTAAATCAACTGAGAAAAAAAAATCAAGGGAGCAAAAATTGAGATGGTTTGTGCATAGTGTTTATCACACAATGAAAAATAGGTAGCCACCGGCTACATGTGTCTACTGCTAGAAAATTATGCTACATACGGAGTAAAGTGCGACTAGTT
>JAOBBB020137355.1:0-12697 GCA_025331005.2 Zoanthus gigantus
TACATTTGTAAGCATATTTAAAAGTTGTATTTTCAAATCTTTTTTAAAACGGATTTTATTTTTCTTTCGAAGTTCTAGTGGGAGAGAGTTCCAGATATCAGTTCCAGATTTCGAAAAAGACCAGGCTTTCAGCTCAAGCCTTCAATATTGAGTAAAATAGTTTCCGCTTTTAGCTGATCTGAGAACAAACCGAGAACGACAAAAAGATTCTGCTTTAAACATTTTAATTATTTTCTTATAAAACCTAATTTGTGTTACAATTTTAGTTACGCTTATGACGTCATTGTGTTTAAACACAATGACGTCATAACTGCAAAAGTTATAATGTAACAAAACACGGACGGTATTCAACAGGAGATGCACTATTTTAACAAAAAACTCATGTTTTTCAGCTATTTAGTTAAAATATTACCTGAGATCTAGTCTAAACATTTATGGGTAAAGCTGAAAATCGAGATAAGATCTGTGGCGCCAGTAACAACTGCCAGCGGCTTTCACGAATCGAGATGGTATCACTTTGTATCAATTGCTTGGGAACCAAAGCCAATATCAACACAAAACGATAAGTAAAAAGCAATCAGGACTCTGACCTCCTACACTACAATAACTGAAGTTGGTTTGGCTTTATGTAATCATATTAATCTTTAATGAAAAAATAATAATTTAACGGAACAAGCACAAGTTGAAAATGATTGAAAATAAACGTTTTTCTCGAATGCACAGTTTTATTTCGTCTCTGAAAGGGTAAAGAAAGTTTTTGTCTTTATGAAACTGTTGGTGTATGTACGTCGGCGAATAAACAAAACACATGGTTTAGTAACCTCCAGGTCGAATTGTTTAATCGAATAATAATTAAATGGGGCTTCGAAGGATAGCACCTCGTCAGAGCAAGTTGCGCGAAATGTTAGCCTAATGTAAACTTACTGATGAACATGATTAACCATTTCAACCAAGAGGTAATTGAATCACGGGCTTTAGTTTCAGTTTATTTCTGTCGCAGCAAGAACGGAGGCAGCGGTTCAAATCAATGGAAAGGCAGACTGCAAGAAGACTCCAGGAGCGCAGGAGCTCTGGGTAGACATTTGCACTCGCCAAGTCTACCCAGGATCCCTTGCGCCCACCTCGCTGTCGTAAACCAAATTGAACATGCTCGGGTCGTTATGCTTATGGAGAAGTTAATACATCTTGATCGTTCAGTGTTGCCTAGCAACTTAATATTTAATATAAATAATTGTTATGGAGAAGTTGTTTGGCATTTTAGAATCAACTTTATCTTTAAGATAATTCAAGATTCAAAACAACAGCTGCGACAGCAATCATTCCATATCGGTTGGCTACAAGAGAGCTTAAGCACAGAAACATTTCTTCAGGTCTGTTTTCCGTGAGTGGACTGGAGTAAGAACGGAGTTTTTGGCGCGAATTTTCAACTTACGCAGCGCGCGTATTACTACGGACGCACGCAGAATAAAAAGGCGCGAAAACGAGCTTTGACGCGTGTAGGGTAATCACTTTTTTGACTGGTGAGATGTTCAGGTATTTTTTCGGGCACAATGAATATTTGTTTTTTTCATGAAACTCAAACGAGCCTAAAATGGATTCTCTTTTCATAACATTTCAGTTGTTGGGTTAAATATTTTTTTAATAGAACGAACAAACAAAAAAACAACCATAGAACACCTTATTAGGTTATCTGGATTAGCCCTAAGCATTTACCGCTGTGCGCAAGTGCTAAAATCAGATGAGCAAACTAAGAACCGCCAACAAAACTATGAGAAACATTTTGACTTCCCCTTTTTGCTTTTGTTTGAGTCTAGCTTGGGACAAAAAGCGCGCACCGCTATTGTAACTATTTCATTGAACCAGGATTTCAAAAGCTACATTTTGTTTACATCAAAAGATTTCAACAAATGTAGTCCACTATTTTAATATTCTAGTGTTCCACATTCAAACTAACCTTACTCGCCTCATTTGGGCTAAGGTGTTCTTTTTGATTTTTCAACCCTCGGACGAATGCTGATAAAAGAATATTACATGACTGCCATTCATTAAATGGGTATATATTCAACCTCACGCATCTTTGTCTTTGCAATTTTTTATTCAATTACTAACGAAAATATGGGATTTTTTCCGAATCGGATGCTGACAAAAGAATATTACATGACTGCCATTCATTAAATGGGTATATATTCCACCTCAAGCATCTTTGTCTTTGTCATTTTTTTATTCAATTACTAACGAAAATATGGGATTTTTTCCCCGTAAACATTGTATCGTCAACTGAATTACCACTGATTCCTTAAGTTTGAATAGTTCAGGTTTTTGATTATCATACTGAACAATTTTCAAAGGCAAGAAGATTTACATTTTTTTGCTCTACTTTAAATTGAATTAAACTATCTAAAATATTAAATTAAACAACAAATACAACAAAGATTCATTAAAGCCTGCATTCACATTAATCATTTCATTATGCAGCTCTCACTCCAAGTCAACTTACTACTGATATCCTTTTTACTCTTGCATCAATCTACTATATAAACCTCAGAGCTTGTTTCCAATATCTTTTTCCAACTTTTATAAATAACAAATTATTTCTCTTTTGTTTACACGATTTATTCTGTTAATTTATACATATTATTTTTGAATTTGACGAGGTGAAAAATGCTTTTTTTCGAATTTTTATTTAGGACCTGATATATGTCGTAACGTAGGTTTTCACGTCGGTTCGTTTTGGAACAGAACATTATTAGTATTATTATTACTATTATTATTAATTTCCTCGTGCTTCGTATCATCGTCATTATCAATATATTAATATTATTACTATTAACATAAAATTATCTACTTTTAACATCTGTATTATTACTATCTGAACTACTCGCAAGTAAATAACCTACAAATCCATTCAGCCAAAACTGGCAACCACGTAAATCATACAAACAACAAAAATATAATTATTTGGGTTGAAAAAAAAACATCTGCACATCAACAGAAGTAATGTGGCGAAGGCTTATCGAAAGAGACCTAGGAAAACCTAAACTAGCTTTTTTGAGTGAGTAAAACTCAATTAACCAACTCTAAACAGAGTTAAACTCAATTAATCCAATTAACTCTATGCAACTCTATCAATACAGTTCGCCTTTGTATCATAGTTTAGAGCACAACAATGCAACAAACTGTTGCACTGTTAAGTATGTACGTCTAGATTATTGGGACAGCTTCTGGAAACCACGATTGGAGTACAAGCCCGGAACATCAACGTTTAGATTAAACGAAAGCGTTGTCTGTTGTACCCTGTTTTATGCTTTTCAGCTTTCATGTTCTCTATCAGAAGTTATTTGTTTAGTCATGCAGTCAGTTTTCGTTTTATTCGTGAAGATCAACCGGTCGGCGTTGAACGAAACTGTATCCCGCAATATAACAACACACACAACTAGAAAAGTATTGCAACGTACGTCAAGATTATCGTGACAGCCTCTACAATCCGCGATACTGTGCAAGTTGGGAACACCTATGGTTTGTCTTTTGTACGCTTTTAATGCTTTTCCGCTATCATGTTCACTATTTCATTTCAGGTTCGTTGTTCAGTAATCCAATACGTTTTCTCCTTATTCGTGAGGATAAGCAGTTGACAAAAATCGAAATTGTTTCAAAACAAGCAGCAGTCTTTCGTTCAACAATCTTGGTGTACAAACATTTTTTCCACTGAGCTCTGGATCAAAAAAAAAAAAACAATTTTTTTTTCACTGCGTTAATTAATTGCAGCGCAATCTTACAGTATATTTTTTCAGCCCTTCATCCATTCAATGCTTTGATTTTGTACTCCGTGAAGCAGGCGGTAACGTTGAAAAACTTGGCTTTAATCGTGCCGTGAAAACCACTGTACAACATGAAGAATTTCACTGGCTCAGCATATTTTTGTCGCGAAGTTTTTTCCAAGTAAACAATACAATTGTTCTTTTCAACTTATTTTCGATCACACCTCATAGTTCGTTCTGCTATATATATACAAACAATCTTGAATAAACTGTTATATACAATTTGAAAATGTTCCATTGTCAAAAGTATTCTTAGAACCACGTACAGCTCTTGAATGGATAATTTACTAATACTCAGTTTTGAAAATCATGCTCACCATAAACGATGTAAGAATTTAAAGTTTAACTTCTTCCGAAACTCTGTTTTCATTCTGCTGAAGATAATCATGCAATCCCTTAAGGTTTTTCTTGATCTTATTGCGATGACCGATTAGTTTCACTCCAATCACATCCAGCTCGGAGTCACCAACCTTCACTAGTTGCTTCAAAGCAACATAACCAGCATCTTCAAAATTCGGTTTGTACTGACCCATGTGAATGCTATCAAGCCATCCTGGAACTGTGTCAATTTGATCGAAGTCTATCGTGTTGGCCCTACAGTTGACACAATATAAAAACATTGTTACGAATATATAACTATGTTGAATTAAAGAGTTAAACTTGCAAATTTTAGCTCTTTCGTCGTACCTGCTCACTCGATCAATCATGTCGTCCCTTAAAAGATCCGGAGAACGAATGAGTTCATCGAGTCGTCTTACAATGTTGGGGAACCTCGGCCTCCTTGTTTTGTCCTCTATCCAACAGTCTAACATGATGTTATAGATTACTTTGGGGCAGTTCTTTGAAAAAAGTGAAATTTGTAAGTGTTTAGTACAGAACTAAAAAGAACTAGAGTTAAAAGTAATTTTACTAAAAACAGAAAAAAAACTCTTTTTGCAACTCTCTCTTACTTACTTTAGATTGCAATTTAAACTTTAGAAAACACAGTACATAATTTTTTAAAGCAAAGTTAAGCTTTCGGTTCTAATTAGAACCTTGATCACAACGACTACAGTCACGCTGTCTTACTTAGCTTGTTCGCCTGAAAATATCAATTTACTCTGACCTTGCAGCTTCGTAGGCCTTTTGCGGTGAAAATTTATAAGACTTCTGTAACAAATTTTGTTGACTTAAAGACACTGACATATTTTAGCAAAGTGACTTCTATTTTTTTAAAATCAGTCTCCCACTGCACAAATTGGTAGTTACATAAATGTACACTTACACACAAACTTCATTAACAAAGCCCTCATCTCTATCAATAATATTACCACCAGCATCTTTAAAATCATCATTAATACCATTGTCATTATCAACACTTCATCACATTATCTTCTTCATCGCCATCATTTTCATTTTATAAAATAACGTACATAGTACGCGTGTTTTGATTGGTCAACAAGTGTGTTTTCATAGCCTGGTGAAAACCTCGGCAAAGTTTGTGAGATATTCTCGGGCAGGTTAAAACTCTCGACTGCTTCTCGGGTTTTCACTGATCTACACTCGAATTCTCCCAAACGTTTGCCTTGATTTTCACCAGGCTATGAAGGCATGAAAAACAGGTTTTATTTCTTAATAAAGCATTAGCTACATCAACAACGCTATCACTACCACCACCGTCACCAGAACCATCATCATCATCATCACCGTCACCATCATCATCATTACCATCATCACCACTACATCATCACCAACATCATCATCATCATCATCATCATCACCATCGTCATCATCACCACCATCGTCATCATCACCACCATCACCATCATCATGACCACCACCACCACCATCATCATCACCACCATCATCATCATCATCATCACCATCACCATCATCATCATCACCATCATCATCATCACCATCACCATCATCATCATCACCATCACCATCACCATCATCATCACCATCCTTATCAACAATAACACCATCATCATCATCATTATCATCACCACCACCATCATCATCATCACCATCACCATCATCATCATCACCATCATCACCATCACCATCACTATCATCATCACCATCCTCATCAACAATAACACCATCATCATCATCATTATCATCACCACCACCATCATCACCAAAGGCAATGTCATTACTATTATTTGTAAGGACTTTAAGTTACCGTTGGATTTGGTAGTCTATATCCAGCCTCGATGCGATCCATAACCTAGAGAATTATACAAGCATCAACAAAAAATCGTTACCACCTGTCGCTAACAAAACGATAAAGTTTCAGTAGGAAGGTCTATTCAAAAACTTTGTCAAACACTAAGAAGATAACTACGAAATATTGTTCTGGAAACATCACGTTAGCAATTATAGTCACATTACTTCATAAAATATTTTCCCTAAAAAAAAAAAAAAAGGACTACAAGTTACCAATGGCAAGTGCAGTGCTGACGAGTGTTGTATTTGTTTGTCGCTGCATTGTTTAGTGACACTGCTTAGCTGATATTATTTTTGGAGAGGATTTGGTTTGTTTCTTGCGCACGGAGAAGCAAAGTTTGAGATGTAAATGAAATCATCAAGAACAGACTTTCAACAACAAACTAATTTGCTTTAATGAGTTGGTCGTGAAAGCCAACAGTAAACGTAACGGGGGGGGGGGTCATGTAATTATTACTGTGTGATTATGTTTCACTAAAAAGAAATGCACGTCATTTCCGAAAAACTATGCACGGGAGTAAGTCTAGAGCTCAGTCAGCAAAAAGGCGAAGCTTAGCTAACAGCTACACTCTGAAGAAGAGACAAGATGCCTCGAAACATGCAAGTTTCAATTAAAAATGATGAAACTAAAGAATGTTGTTACTGCAGTCAAGTTTACTATATTTCTTCTGTTAAACCGCCGATTCGGATCAATAATAATAATGATTTATTTAGAAGTACATTCGCATAGTGGCTCTTCGCCTTCTAAATCTAAACTAAAGTAAAAATCCAATAAATAAATAAAGAGAATCTACAGAAATATATTTTTGTTACAGAGATGAAATTATAACAAGCATTAATAGAGAATGAGTTGAACGCAAAAACATCGCTAACCTGGAAGTTTGTCCAGTCCCAATAAGGTCTCTCACCAAACGTCATAATTTCCCACAACAATATCCCGTAACTCCAAACGTCACTAGCAGAACTGAACTTGCGGTACTTAATAGCTTCCAACGCGGTCCATCGTACAGCTATTTTACCACCCTATAACCAAAATGGATGTTATCGAGACTTTTTAACAAAGAGGATGGTTTGATTCATTTCTATCTATTTTTTCTAAACTACGATAATTTCCCATAATGTGTTTACATTTTTTCCTTCATTAGCAAATTTGAGCCAGTTAGGTTACGGTTAAGGTTACAAAAACTGAACACTGATTATTGAATGTGTTTTGTAAACTAAACTTTTTCTGAAATATGAGAGCGGTTATAAGCCTCACACTGTTCCTGTGATCTAATGGAAATTTCACAGAGAATGTATGGCTCATTAACGATTTTGCCACCCAGCGGTTTTAATTATTTTGGAAACGCAATACCTTAGAAACTGTATGTATAGAGTCAAGAGTGTTATATAATGTAATGGAGATCTTACAGAGAACGTGTGGCTAAATAACGGTTTTGCTACTCAGCTGTTTTGATTATTTTGGAACTGCGATATCTGTTTAAAAACTGCTTGCATAGAGCCAAAAAATTTCATTTCTTTGTTAGCACGACAAGTTTTCTCATGTTTTAGACTAAAACCGCATTTCTCTTTGTTCGTTCGCTACCTAAATTGTATGCTAATGAAGCAGATTGTAAACAATGACGTCAGTAAAGATTCGTCTATATGGCCAAACACAGCCTTAAGGTCTTATACCTGTGTCAAGTACTCCGAGTCTGGGTTGTCACTTTCCAATTCCCGAGACAGTCCGAAGTCTGCTACTTTGCACGCCATGTTCTCTGCTACCAGGATGTTCCGAGCAGCCAGGTCCTGTTATCAGATATTCGATTGTTAGCTAAAATTGGCTCCACGAAGCTATACAGAACACACACACCACGGAACAATGAATTCAGGTTTTCGGAGCGAGTTAATATTAGCCGTTTCAGTTAACAAGTACGAAGAGGGTCTTTAAAGCAATGAGGACGGCAACCCGACGCCGTCGGTAAAGAACAATAGAAAAAACAATAACTGCACGTTGGAATGCATCGAGATGAGCATCTGCAAGAGGTTGTCGCTAAAATTTGGAACGTGAAAAGATCTTTTTTAGAGTTGTAGGGACTACAAGGAATTTAAAACAAAAATGTTCTCAGTGTCTGTTTAGCTTCGAGAAGAAAAATTTACTCGCTTTCTGCTTACAAAATTTAAGGCGGAGAAGATAAAAGCCCTTGATGACCCGTAGAAAGAAGTAAAGACTAAAGTCCAGAACCAGAAATGTGACTTTTTTGTGCAGTCTTTGTTGGCGTTCTCGTACTTGTTGCCTAATGTCTCTAATGCTAAACTCAGTAACAATGCTAGTTCTGACAAACTGCCGGAATTTACAATTGTTTTATTGAGCATAATTATCCGAAAACGAATAAAATTTGTTATAAATTTTTGTAAGCATTAATAGCTTCTTTGAACAAAAGAAAAATTAATTGCTTTACCTTAGCCAATTATACTATTGCAAACAAAAAAAATTTTCAATAGGTAGCCAGTTTAAAAAACTCTTCTAATTGCTTTACTAAACATACAATGAACATAAAATTTGTTTTTTTTAAACACTTATATTTTCTGCATGCAGAGGTTGAAGAAACAATAAAACACAGCCTTGCAAATATGCTGGGAGCAGGGGCGGATCCAGAAATTTGGAAAGGGGGGGGGATACCTCACAGATTAGCCTTTCGAAGTGAAGGGGGGCACCATTCAGATTCTGGTGTCTAGTAAAGGGTTATTTTAAAAAAATAGAACAACAACAACGACATATTTTATTAGCACTGCACCCTGTTTAAACTTAATTTACAAGATATTTAAGTAGAAAAAAATCAGTAGAGTTGTGATTGGGCAGCAGCCACTTAAGAAATAGCATAGCTAATCGAGCTTAAGAGGCTAGGTCAAGCGGGAAATTATATGGATAAAAAAAAGGATACATCAATATAATAAAACTAGCACAAATACAAAAAGATAGAGAAACAAAAACACACTAACATTCACACACAAAAGCAAGGGGAGGTCAAAAACAGGAATCGTTCAAATGAGAGATTATTATATTAGTTTGCGTAATTTGCAAATATAGAACAAATCAATTAGCTTTTGTGATGATCTAAAAGAGAAGTGATAATTAAGGTCTTGAAACAAGAGCGAGATTTGGTTTTATAGTCAACTGATAGATCACGATGATCTCATAGATAACGATTTTTCCCAAAAGGGATGGGGGGGGGGTTGCACAGGCCCCCCCAGGCCCCTCCCCTAGATCCGCCTCTGGGGAGTCCTGCCGAAAGGCAGGATGTATTTTCTCAAACATTAAGCACTAAATTCATGTTTTTTCGTGGTACCAAAGATACAATAACGTTGCAATGGACCCGACACATGCAGCTATAGCAGAACTTCCAAAGTAAGAATTTCAGCTATTCTGTAAGCATGGCTAGCAATAATCAACTACTAAGACAGTTACCCTATGGATGAAGTTCATTTCTGCAAGGTACGCCATTCCAGATGCAACTCCTCGAGCCATTCCAACTAACTGTAGTGTTGTCAGCTGATTATCATGAGTCTGTAAAACGAGAGATTAGAGCTTAATACATTTGAATAATACGACGAGGTTTGGGTGAGAAGTTAGTAGGAAGATAAACACTAATTTACAACCCCACTCCCCACAGTCACAAGAGATAATAGTTCACACATTTTATTAAATCGAAAAGCAATCAAAAAGTTTAACTCGGACCCTCGCTCAGAGCAAGTTTATTCTAGGATACAAAACAATACAACTCGGAACTATCACTAATCAGGTGTCTTCTCATATAGATTACCGTCCAGAGGTACTGTAACGTGGTTACGGGTCAATCCCGAGGGTCGATCCCGTCGACCCGTAGCCCGTCGTTAAAGCACTGCAACTGTAGCCGGAGATCAAAGTAAGACATTTATTTGTTTTCGCATCTTGTTAGTCTTATTCTTATTAGTCTTATTATCTTATTCTTATTATTGATCATGAACAGAAAAATTGTTCTGGCTGTGTATGTTATACTTAATTTGTACTTAGTGTAGAGATCTAATGCAGTTTATATTTGTTTATCCTAATTAGACCCTTGATTCGAATGAATCCAACTCAACTCAACTGAACTCAAACACATTACCTCTGATTATTTAGAAAATTAAATAAAAACCCCTAGATTGCTAAAATTAAAGAAGTTGGTTTCCGGATTCATTGGAATAAAGATAAGAGAGTTGAATGGTCTTCTGTTCATGACGTTTTCATATCTACAATAGTAACGAATCCTGATAGGCTTTAAACAACTTTAAACATAATGTGTTCAACTGCTATCGTAATGGAGAGAAATACATATAGTACAATATACGAAGCAAAAACACTGTAATTGTTATCTTAACCAAACTTTATGAGAAATTACTCCACCGACCACAATCTTTAGGTTAGAGTTTCCATAGAACAAGCTTTCGCTTGTGGTAGGAAAGTGAGCAGTGTTCGTAAAATGTGACTCGACAAAACTTAACCTTTCAGCTGTTGTACACTATTTATCAAGGTCAAACCTTGTAATATGCTTTAACCATAGTTTGTAACTTGCCTTCAAAAAATTATCAAGAGAACCATTTTCCATGAACTCAAGTATGATCATCATCGGAGCACCTGTTGATTGAGAAATGCATTGTGGGTTTTGGTTACGTCTACTATGTTCTATGAAGAATTTACGTACTAATTTGAAACTCTTTTCTTTGCATTAATCATGATACCACCTAGTTATTTAATTTTGTAAGGAATCAGTATACCGTGGGTGTGACAGGTCTGCCTTCTAGCCAAGGTTCCCAGTTTAATTCCCGGCTCTGCCGAGATTTGAATATTTGTGCGACTTTCTTTTCCGCCTAAGCTAACCCAGCTTTCCATTCTTCCAGGGTAGGTAAATGAGTCCCAGCGTCTGCTGGGATCTAACCTGGGATGGATTAGTGTCACGTCCAGGGGGGGTCAAAGACTTTCAACCGCTTAACATTACAGAAACCGGAGATAAACGCCGACTCCATCGGCCACCTAGCTTGTAAAGGATTTAGCTTAGCTTAGTAGTGAGGGAACGGTACTGCGTTTATATATCTGTTCCATTTTCTTGTAAAATATGGTAGCGAGGTGTATTGTAGTTACGTAAATTGACTACAGATAAACAGAAACAGGATCAGACTTTCACTACTAAATTCTGCTTTTGATGTCATGGACCAGAAAATAATATGGTAGTTACCAGCCCCCCATCGCTCGATCAAGGTAAATCTGGAAGTGATTTTTCCAAACATTAAACACAAATTACACCATAAAAAATCTTAATCAAAGCCTTCTTTTGCCATCACCATTAGAACTAAGAAGGATAAGAACATTTTATACATACAAAAAAAAACCACAACTGATAAATATATGGTTAAAAATAAATATATTACATACAAATTAAGTAGAAAGAAAGGCAGAGGCAAAAGCTTTTTTTCGTCAGTACTAAAATGAGGTTGTTTTTACTCAAAGGCAATAAATTGAAGAAGAGACACTAAAATAATTATTCAAAAAAGTTTATAAATCAAATAAGAAAAACAAATAACAAAGTTCAATCTGAAAAAAAAAACTTTCTTTAGGAATGCGAGTTGAAATTTACCTCCCGCAAGCCATGAGACAGGTTTTTGAGCCAAAGATCACGAGATGAAAATTTTCATACAAACACCTTTTTTATCCAGTAAAACATGCAAGTGGAATCTTAAGTTGTTTGACTAACATCGAACAACAAATATGCTAATTTTATCAACTCATTTGATGAATGTACCTAAATTGTGTCAATACTGAGTGGAGTTCGGATGGACCGGGTGCATCTGGTGTATTTAGAACGCTGTACAGCTCACGCACTCTGTCAGAAAAACGGTTTATCTGACATAGATTGTCATCGAGTAAATTTTGTATCAAGGAGATGGTTTCAGCGGCAACCAGTTTGCAATTCCGTGCCTCTTGTCTGTCAATCTCGTGTTGTCGTTGAGCAATGATCTTCAATTTTTGTTGAAGCACCTGTGAGACCTCGTTAATCACCTCCGTCTGAAACTGTTTCTCTTTCGCTTTAATCAGTGAAATTCTGACAGCATTAATGACTTTCAAAACTGCATCCCTTAAAAATAAAAAATAGTATTTAAAACTTTGTTATATTCCGAGGCACCGAGCATGTGTTAACTTTGTCTACTATCCAACTATGGCCGGGCATGATTAGCGCAGTTGGTAAAATCTCTGCTTTCCACAAGGTCCCCAGTTCGATCCCGGCTCTACACAGATTTGAATCTTTGTGTGACCTTCTTTTCCGCCTAAGTTAACTTAGCTTTCCATCCTTCCGGAGTAGGTAAATGAGTACCAGCGTTTCCCGTACAGGGAGAGTCAAAGACTTTCATCTGCTTAACACCTCAGAAACCGGAGATAAGCGTCGGGTCTATGGATCACCTGGCTCGTAAAGGATTTAGCTACCTGGTAGCTAGGAAGAGCAGCATTAGCTTCCAAAAGGCCTTAGAGATAGCAAGGCACACTACAAACTTGAAGGCACTGGAGCACCTTCCACCTAGCTAGGTACATCGATAAAGAATCAAAGGAAAGCCAATGGCTACGAATGGATAAGGATGTCTAAATATACTAATATAGACCGGGGTTGAACTTTTTA
>JAOBBB020137432.1:0-12692 GCA_025331005.2 Zoanthus gigantus
ATTATCCTGTCCATTATTTGCTGAAACAGATTCAGATTTTCCTAATTTGATATTCAGATAACGGTTGAGGGATCTTTCAATGATATGTGACGGAAAATGATTTTTCTTGAGGTTGTCGAAGATTTTCTGGATATCCAAATTAAACCCAAACCAAGTGTTATTGATTTTATATGCCCGGTCTATAAGTGTTCTGATGAGGCCAATCTTGTAACGAAAAGGAACGAAACTAAAAAAATTAGTGAGAAGACCGGTGTAAGACTTTTTCCGAAAAACTGAAGTGACAGGAGTGGCTGAGCTATTGTCAACTAGGACATCCAGAAATGAAATTTTATGATCTAATTCTTTTTCAAACGTAAATTTGATGTTAGGATGTCTACTATTTATAAAGTGAAAAAACTGATCAGCTTCCTCTTCAGAGTTGAATAAACAAAACGTATCATCAACATAGCGTCGATAATAGAGAGGTGCTAAAGAACTGTTGTAATTTTCTAACCAGATATTTTCATGATGGCCCAGAAACAGGTTAGCCAATACAGGTGCCAGGGGAGACCCCAATTACAATTGCAAGTTTTTAACATTTTAAAAAGGCGTATTATTTTTAAGGCAGTGCAGTGGTCGGTTCCTTGTTTCAGATCCCTTAGCTTTTAACTTCTATTATATTGTAACATTCGCTTCAGCTCGCAGCACTTACTTTCTTTTAGAAACTTCTATTTATATTTATTTAAGTATGCGATTATTATTCTTTTAACCTTTTGTCTTGTGATTATTGGAGCTGAAAAGGCCTTTTAGGGAGCAACAATAAATGTATGTATGTATGTACGTTTTAAAAGGTTAATCAGCATGTTGCAATTTCGAATCCTGCTGTGATGTAGCATGAATATCAACGTGTTGCTTTGTTGCTCCGTTTAAGGTAGTCAAGGTGCTCGTTTTACCGAGACTCAAACTTGAGAGTTCGCTGATTAAGAAAGCCCAAACTGGTTTTGATGCTGTAGAGAAAAATGCTGCAGACAATCTTCAAAATCTTCTTATGGTATGATAGAATTTATTGGTAACTTTTGGAATGTTTGAATGGAAATGGAAATAGTGTGACCACTAAACAATTACGCTATGTTGTCTTTCCGAGTATGTAGCTATGACTAATTACTTGATTTGAGTGCAAATGGCCCAATCTCAATTCTTGGTATATAACCATTTCATGGAATTGTCCTTATTAATTTTAAGTTTATGTTTCTTATGTTTTTACATTATCAAATCGCATCAGTCAGATTCTTAACAAAGATACGATAATAGTTTTTAATATTATTTTTACCAGTATCATAAACCTACACTAGGTTTACTGTTGGATTTCTTGCTGCTTTAAATGTCTTTCATATAGAAATATCAAAAGATAAGTTGGTATCTAAAAGATTCATTTAACCACAAGCAAATGTTTGATACCTAAAATCTGGTTTCTTGGTTACATTTAGTATTCATCTAGTTTTCCATTGTTATATTGTTAAATGTTATATTTATTAGAGAGTTCAAATTGGATGATGACCCCCCAGTACATACCAGAATCTTGGTGACCAATATAAGATTTTTATCGTAAATGGTATCAAATACATTTCTAGTGGAGCAGTGTAATGATATTTAGAGTTTAAACTTTAGATTAATATATCTACTCACCACTATATTTAGACTTCCTGTTTAACACTTCCTTAGAAACATTTGCCTGGATTACTACTTCGTATGCGCTCTCCTCCCGATGTATCTGACTCGTATGAGAACGAATATGGAAGCATTGGTCATCTTCTGTGCACAAAGGTCACTCAACTGCGTCAGAGCTTAACCAGTATGAAACCTGCAACACTCACTGTTAAAACTTCACTCGCGGCAAGATCTTCATCATCGGGTGTTCTTACGCCAACCACACCAACCATGTTGACCATACAGAAACCTGGAACACCTACCACACTCTTTCTACAAAAGTCCACGGTTCCTGGTACGCCTACAACACTTAGTATACTCAAACCTGGTACTCCTGTTTCAGTTGGTGTTACCATTTTAATGCGAAACACGTCTACGTCTTCGAATTCACCTTGTTCTCAGACAGTGAATCCGAACACACCTAGAACACCTATAACGTCTACAGTTCCAAAGGCACCAGTAACGTCAAGTATTCTCCCTTTTGCGATTCTGGTCAATGTGGGTGGTGGAGCACTAACAAGCAGTGGGAGTTTACCAGCTGTTGTCACAGGTGTCACGGGATCACCAGTTACGGTTACTGGAACTGTCACGCCAGCAATACCACAATCTGCAGTCAGACCTGCAGTAGAAGCAACCACTACAGAAGCAAGAGAAAAATAGTGCAAGCCTTTAATAACGTTTTAAAGGTTTTCCATTTTCGTTTTTTTAAAAGTACCCAAATTAAAATTTCTGGATGGTTGTAGACCGAATTGAAAGGTGGACGATGCATGGAGGATGGGGGTTAGAGACAGCATGTAGAATACAGTATATGCACACAAGGTTTTAAAAATAAAACTACAGTAATTTATCAAAACAAAACAAGAACCTATTAGATTTCCTGTTATTAAAAGGTACAATAATTGATTTAGCCATGTATTCAGGGTCCCTTTTTAGGTTGGGTAAATAAAAAAGCTCGATGAAACGTTGACATGCACATAACAACTATCTGGTGTGTGGTAGAGAATGAGGAAAAGGACGTCAGAAGCGGTTTAGGGGTTTACGGGGTAGTCCCAGATTGGTAAATGTATTAGCTGATAAATTTACTCTGTCATTTTAATTAACAGATAACTTTGATTCCAAAATGTAGAAGAATAGGACACATTTTAATCCCACAAAGCTACATTATTTTACAACGTAATAAGTTTGTTGGATAAGGTGCTTATCTGTGGTTTGTTTAGTGTTAAGTGGATGCTAGTCTTTAACTTACCCTGGATAGGACGTTAGTTTGTTGTAGCAATGTGTCCAAAAAAGTGAGTCATTCCAGCCTTGAGTCCAGTGAAATGCAGTGTGGTATGGCGAAGGGGTTGCGTTATCCTTTGGGAGTGACTTGACCTTGCCACGGTGTCTCTTTGCCCTTTTTATTGCAAGAATCACAGGAAACCGTGTCTCGGTGTTTCCAACTTACGGTGAAACATTCTGCTCATCCATAAAATGTAAAGAGTTCGCCCAAGATGAGATGATTATCGTCATCAAAACAACTAAAGGCAAAGATTTCACTGGTGCTACTCGACATTGGGACGGTAAAAGCTTATGCTGCAGCTGTTACAATGGTGGAGGTGTATGCAATGGGGGTTCTTCTCCATTCTCTGATGCCATTCGGTGAAACATCTATTAACAGGAATAGAGTGGTGTCATAATATGTACAAGTACTTGCTCGCTAAACAATTGTTCTTTTTCATTGTTGGCCGTATTACTACATTTTTGAGTTCATTTCCATGGCTATGTCTTTCCATAATAGCTAATACGGTGGTGCAAACGCTGTACAAAAGTTAGGTAGAAATCGGTGATAGTACGTTACTATTCCAAGACAATTATTTAACTCTGGTACGTTTTTCAACACTTTTGCATCCTTTTTCGCCTCTACTTTGTCTTTTATTGAATCAAAGTACCTAATCTATGCCTCAGCAAAGTGGCACTTCGACTTTTTTTTTTTTGCGTTTTTCTCCCTTTAGAAGAACTGCGTGTTTTTCCAAGGGTTGCAGAACTGATCAATATGGCGTCAAAATAGCAACATCCAAAGCTATATGTGTTCTAGACCATTACAAATTTTGTACACGACAATCGGAAATGGTAATGGGGCTGTGGTGATACCATAAAGCAAACGCTGATATTGATACAGGCTTTTGTGGTTGTTGATGGTTAACGGCATTTTGGAACTTTTGGTTAACTCTACCTTTTGCTACGCATTGGACAAATCAAGTTTTGTTAAAACTTTCTTTCCTGCTAAGGTTGAAAACAAATGTTTTGGGGTGGCAAGTGTGTAGGGTCTCTCTTCTACACTTTTTTTCACAGTTACTATACAGTCTCCACATACTCATTGGTGGGAATGCCTTCTGTACTAGCAATGTACGTCTTCAAATCAAGACCAGTTTTACCGCAATTGACATCCACCGTATGGTGATTTTGTCCTTGAACGAAAACCTGCATCGTAATAATTCAATCATTACTGTAAGGATGAGTCAATGTGTTCGTATTTATTTCAATTATACATGCAAAGCGAATCAAAATCTCATCTCAGTTCTTGTCAATCAAATGGTAATCATTAAGGGCAGTGTATCATGTAATAAACAGTAGATCGGAAAAGATCTCGTTCCATTTTTATCCTTAGACTAACAAGTCGCATATAACTATTATTTATTTAGTTTTACTTCATTTTTATAGGTCTCAGCTCGGCAGGTACCACGTTCTGTCGGGCATAACCTATTTCTATGTTTTCCAGTCATAACATAATCCTTGTGCTAGGCAGGTGTTTGCCGGGTTTGGGTTTACTGTCATCGGGCAGTCTTGTCCACTGCAGTACAGAGTTCCTCAGGGGGGTTATATGGGACAAGGGGTTGTCCCAGCTGTATGTACCAGTAGACTGAGTGCATCTGAATCTGTACCGGGTTCCTTTGCTACTAGAGAAGGGAGCTCTTCTTTTTGAGGAGATGTCGCCCGTTACGCCGGTATTTTGTGCTTTCTACTTTCACCACGTAGCTCCGGTAGCGTATCTTGCATACCATACAGGTATCATGCAGGTGCCACTGTTCCACTTCTTTTTACCCGGAGTCTCATGGGCACTAGTATTGTTACGGCTGGGTTAATTTTTGGCAACTGCTTCGCTCTTCTATCATAATAACATATTTGTCGTTTTTTTTTATCTGCGAGGACCTTTGTTTCTTTCTACGATGTCCTGTCAACCACTTCATGGTCTGGATTGATTTACATGTGGTAAACAACGAAAACTAAAAAGGCAAAAAATAGAAACAATTATTTATGAACAATGTGTAGCCGAGTTATCCTATACTAAGTCTGTGATAATTCCCCAAATACTCTCCTAAGTGTAAGTCATTTTAATACACTTTTGATTACATCTACCAGTAGCTAAGGTATACACATTCCAGTTATCTAGGCAATTAGTACATCCCAAGTTGTTGACAGTTCAAACGATTATGTTTTCCAATACCATAAATCATACTTGAATTTACCTGTGCCTCAATTACAGATTCAAGTTTGTATGTCTCTAGCACTAGTACATATTCTCAGCAGCCCTTAGGATAATTTGCACAAGATATACATAACCGAATTGCTTCAAGTGTTAACTATGGTATGCCCTCAACAAATAAACCTTCAACACAGGTTTATACATTTATTCCCCTACAAAGGGTTCAGGTATTCATACCTACAGTACAACCCCTGTTGTCCAACAGACCTTGAGTGAGTTTACCAAAGTCAAAGAAAGCAAGCTGAGGTTTCTAAAATGTTATAAGCACAGCAACTTAGAAGTTTATTCTTTCCCCATGAATCAATCATGTTTTGAGGAGATGTGATGGAATATCTTGCATTTACTACAGCTTTCGAGAAACACATAAAAACTATTATAGAGAATATTAGTGACAAATTGTACTTTTTAGGCCTGTATACAACCGAGAAGGCTAAAGAGTTAACTATATAAAGGTGTCTTTAAACGGAAACACTCAATTCCTATGAAGAAGCACGAAAGCTGCTGAAAAACATTTTTGAGACCCCTTCAAGATTCCTAATGCAGATGTTAACACAATCTTAAGCTGGCCGATCATTAAAACAAATGATGCTCACATGGAGTACCTTAAATACTACTTATGTATAAAGTTAATTATTTGTTATTTTATCAATTCGTAATTATTCTATTGTCTCACTATGTGGATGTACTTGTAAATAAATTGTTATTATTATTATTATGTTTCTATCTCAACCCTTGACTGGTGAAGTGGTGGCGGGCAGTAACAAACTGCCTTAGCGTTCCAAAACTTTAGGTAGGATTCTTGCAGATCCAAGTAATACAGTCTTCTACATGATGTCTGTCGTTAGACCGACATGGATCTCATCCAAAAATGTCTCCCATCTCTCGGTATAACTACCCAATGCGCCAATAACAACTGGAGTGATGCATACTTTATGCATGCGCCAGTAGGTCTTAATTTCGAGGGCTAGGTCCTGATATTTGTTGAGCTTTTCTTTCTCGTTCAAGGCTATCCTGCTATCACCAGAGTATGCCACATCAATAATATGGCACATCCTTTTGCTCTTATTGACAACAACGATATCAGGTCTGTTATGCGGCATCCTCTTATCCGTCTGGATAGTGAAATCCATTCAGAGGCTCTTTACTTGCGAGTTCTTACTTATGGTTTATGGTTTATGGATTATGTTTGTACCATTTGTCGCTCACATCTATCCCATACTGCTTACACAGGTCCCAGTGAATACCATTGGTAGCAATATCATGCCTGCGCTTGTACTCCACTTGCGTGGAGCATTTGCTTAGGAGGTGATTAACAGTTTCATCTTTACTGCCACACATTCTGCAACTAGCATCCTCCTTGGTACCATCAATCCTTGCCTTGATTGCGTTTTTTCTCAGGGACTGGCTTTATGCAGCTATAATAAGTGCTTCTGTGCTTTTCATTAGATGGCTTTTTTGCAACCACCGCCAACACTTATCACTCGCTAATCCTTCCGTCTCAAATTGTGGTTACGAATAATAAATAATGCCATATTTGATTTTAAAAACGCTTTCATAAGAAAATAAATGATGTTTACAAATTCTCCAATGTCTAATTGTGTTCAATGTCTTATTGATATTGGATGTTTTTAATCCTTTCATTTAAAAATTGTTGCATGGATCAAAATGAAAAGTAGTACTTGAAGAAAAGAAGCAAGTATCAGCTGTTTAAATTTTTATCACAGTTTTGAAATAAATTTTTATTTAATTCCAAGTTTTTTAAAATCTACATATCTACAGTTTTAAAATGCAATACTATCTACGCCGCAGGGACGTCCATTTTAATAAAGGGTTCGGATTTATGTTCCCCCTGCAAATTTTAAAAATTTCGAGCCTTAAGAATCACTAGAAATGCATTATAATAATTTATATTTGTAAAAAATGGTGTTGAATTTATGTAAAGAGAAGTGCAGCACGTCTGCAACCAACCAACCGGAAACAAGTACAGTAAACACAAAATACCAGCAAAGGACAAAAAATTTTTGATAACAAGAAAATAGAAAAAGAAGTTCAGTTTCAAGATGAGGCTTCAGTAGCTGACCTTTGCGAACTCACACACATCTTCAAATAATATTTCTAAAGCGCTCGTTCACTTCTTGGTAAAACTCACTGTTTTGTTCGAAATTGACTATAAATAAAATAAGACTCTTCTACCTTGAAAAAAACAATTTTTAAACAGAAACAAAATGAAAGACTTTAAAATTGCAGACGTATTTATTGCCAAGGCGCTAATTCTGGAGGATCTGGAGAAATGGTTTCAACAAGACACAAAAATTAATCATAGCTCAAAAAACATAAAACAAAATTTATTTCTCTCACGGCCGAATCAACAATTATGAAAAAAGTTGGGATTAGCATCTAAAGGAAGAATTATTCAAATCAATCATTGCTACCATCTCGCATTTTCCGAAAAAAGACGTAAAATTTAGATGACGAAACATAATTGGTCTGCTAAAAACACGCCTCCCTGGATCCGGCCTTGTCTCTAGTTTAAAAGACCTCACAAGCATAGTTTAACAGAGTGCATCATTCTATCTTTATAATATACACTGTGAATGTATTATAATCTCTAACCAGCCGAAGGCTGGTGTAGAATAACAGCCACAACCTTGTAGCACAAAAAGTCTTTCTAAGCAGAGATTGTTTACTGATAACATTACAAGTTTTAACATTATATTAAATATTTTTAAGTAAAAAAACGCAATGGGCATAAGAAAAATTTCGAGTTAATTAACCATAACGATATCAAATACAAGAAGAAACTCGGAAAAAATCCGAGCCCCAGATGGGATTCACACCCACGACTCTCCGTTTTCTATAAAGGTAAAACTATAATTTTTACAACTTTCCGTGAATCAAAACTAACTCTTTTTCCAAAATGAATTTCAAAAAATGTCCCCTTTCACAAAACCCGCTGTCTTTTCCAAATAGGGGATGCACTCCCAAATATGGAAGGTCCTTTCGAACATGGGTCACAATCACATAGCTTCCAAAATCAAATGTTTTGGTATAAAAATAAGCTCGTATTTACAACAGTGTTTGAAAAACGCTCCCGCAAGAATTAGTTTGTCTGATCCTGAACATATTACTTGGTCAGTGAAGCAAAACGGGATTATTTTGCAACTCAGTTACTTTAGTTTACATTATACGAGTATTGCTTAGAGTTTTTATCTATTATTTTGTTTTATCCACAAGTCTGTTGCAAATGTAAGGAAATACTTGCTTTGTTTCTTTATACAATTTATTTCTGCAGTGTATAAGAGAAAATGAAAAGTAAGAAGTTTAACTGTTAACTTAATTTTCAATAAAAGCTGCTTACAATAGTTATTGAAACAGATGGTCGACACTTTGTCAAAAGTAACAGCTTTTCTAAACGTTGTCTTTTTGAAAAAAGTTAAATCTCTTGAGTTTTATAGACATTTTAAAATATAAGTAAACCCAAGTAATGTTGACGCCCCGAAACAGCATTATTTTAATTCCCAAGTGTCTTTATAGCTAATCCATGTTTTTGCTGTTCTGCACGTAATCAGCTTGTGCTGTCTTGCTGCAAGTTTGTAGCCAACTGTTAGACCACAAAAGCATCTGTTGTTTAAATCAGAGTGATGATTTCTTATACTCATCCTATATATAGGTTGGCTTTGGAAGATATATAACATAAATGATGGAGAACTCGCCATGTTACTCATCGTCTCGAGTTGCGTCCCCGACTTGGTCAGCCACACCGAGGGCGTTTGAACGATCGCTCAATGCAGCTGACACAACACTGCACCAGCTCACTTCGGCTAAGGAAACTTTCACCGACCTTGAGACTGCTTATAAGAAGTTTAAATATGAATTAGAAACGGTAAAGGAAGAACATAATATAGAGGTTGGTCTGCCGTTTCTATTTATTAACGTTTAACCAATAGGTGGTTATTTTCTTGTTAAGGTTTACACAATCAATTTCCCGGTAGCTTTTACTCAAAGAACTCTTTCCAACATTGTCTGATTTATTCCATTGGCTGTCTTTATTGTTCTAAAATTTTATTGACTTTTATTTACAAAACTGAATTGTAACGCGGTGTAAACAATGTCGGTATAAATCTTTGTGCATCTTGGAGTGGCATTGATGTACTCAGTAAAACTAACCTGCTCTTCCAACTATGGCCTTATAGCTCAATTGTATTGCAGAGATCATGAGTTTGAATCCTGTTGAACCCTAAAAAATGTTTTCATGTTTAGTTTTTGCAATTGCTTAACAATTGCTTAACAATTGCTAACCGCGACTGTCATTCACAACGTCAAGACAATTAATAGTCTGACTCCGCCAGACGTTATAGTAACCTCATAAGCCCTTATGCTCAAAGACGAACACTAAATTCTTCTTTTATTAACACAACTGATGTTAAACTGAAATTGTCTAGTTTGCGGGCATTCTCAATTTGTGCGCCTTATCTCTGGAATTCACTCCATTTGAGAATAAGAAATGCTCATTCGTCCTTTACTTTAAACATAAAATCAAGACTTATCATTTTAAAATAACTTATTGTTAGTATTTTGTTTTTAGTTTAATATAGCTAGTTATGTACAAATACATTGTAAAGCTCATTTGGGCATTTGGAAAATGCGCTGTATAAATATTTTACTATTATTATCATTGTCATTATTGGTATTACTATTTTTATTTTTAGTTAGTAGTGAATAGTGTGATTTAAATGGCTGAGTTGTCACCTTAATAATTGGACTATTTTCAGGAAAAACATTCTATATCAATGACTGACCTTACAACGTGAATTAAGCCTGGACCATTTATATAATATTTTGACTGGCCATTACCAGTCTTCATCATTGCAACTCATAAGCTTAATGAAAGATCTCTTCTATTAAGTTGAAACTACAAAATAAAAGTAACTTTTTTAGTTGAATATTGTTATAATAATTTTATAAGCTTGTTTAAGGATAGCTGAAAGCATAAATTATCCACGCACATGCCTTCATAGAGCGAACGTTTGGGAGAATTCTAGAGAGGTTCAGTGAAAACCTTTGACGCAGTTGAGGGTTTTCACCTGCTCAAGAATTCTCACAAACTTTGCCGAGGTGAAAATAAAAATTTCAAAAATAGATTGCGGCCGCAAGTGTCTATAAAGCCCATAGAAGGGAGTATGACCCGAGGGCAAATGTCAACTGTGGTTGTCATACGTACAAGATGAGAATGATCAAAAATGTCTTTATACGTAGCTATTGTATAGAAATTATAACAATTATTACTTCTACTAGTGATAAATGAAATAATAATTTAAACAAAAATAACAACAACAGCTATCGGTTCAAATATTTTTAAACTGGGTGTTACTTTTAATAGGTTCAAAATCTAAAAATTCAAATTGACAATCTGAAGAAACAAACAGAGAATATCGGAGAGCAGTTGAGGGAGGCGCGGTGTGACGTCAAACGTTACCAAGATGAGTGCTCAGTTATGAAAAGATCGCTCGCTGAAAGAGACTGGGAAAAGGAAACTTTAGGCAGAGAAATGGCTTCCTATAAATCAACCCTAGAGAAAACAAAGATCGAAAAAGATCGGATGAAAAATGAGTTAGAATGTAAGTTGCTAGTTAACTGAATATGTCAGTTGCTGTTAATTCCATGTTTATGTTACCGAGTTGTTCATTATTACTGTATATTGTGGCAAATCGCTTCACACCCTCTTAGGACCCAACAATCAATGAAAATGACTGAATGAGACAAAACCCTCTAATTTTGAATTATTGAAAAATCTATTTTCTAAAACATTTAACCAGGCTATTAGCGTAAATGAAACATTCACAGATTTAATACAAAGATTGGATGTGAAAATACTTTATGTTTTGATAAAGCCGAAATCCAAAACTGTTTTAACAAAAAAATTAACAAACTAAAAAATTGAGAAAATAATTTCATACTGTACTTTGATCATGTCTTAATTTGTATTTTTTTCTAGTTGTCGTTTATTTTCCCAGAAATAAATCGAACAAGTAACCGTTGTAAAGAGTTGCACAAACAATTGCGCTCATAACAAAAATCTGTCAGCGTAAAACCCACACTTCACAACGTACAATAATATTTGCATAATTTCGCGGTATTTTTAGACTATCAACATCAGTTTTTAAAACATTTTTTAAATTCATATTCAGCTAAAAGGTATTATCAGATCAAATTTGTTATTGCGTAACCTCATAAGGAACCTAAATATTTATTATTTAAAGGTTAACGCACTCAGTGAGTGAATTATCAGGATTTACCTGCACGAGCTCACTAATAATGAACGAGTATGCAAAATTTCGAGTTCATTGTTAATGAACGAGTGCAGGTAAAATCCCAATAATTCACGATAAATGAGTGTGTTGACATTTTTATTATTCAATTTGAATACACTGCATAACGAAACAGTCTCCATTGAAACCCTAAATATATAAAAAGAGTAAACCAAACAAAATGTCGATTTTAAAGCGTTTCAAATTTAACTAAAAATTAATCGTTTTTTTATTTACAAAATATATCGGAAAACACATGAACATGATTATTAGATGAATACAGAATGATTTTAACAAGCTTTTAAAATTACGTTGTGAAAACATTTTAGTCGCCGAAGCCATGGTGTAATTCAGTGGTGTGGTAACACCACGGCTGAGTCGGCTATTACACCACGAAAATGAAGGCAATGTAGCTAGCTGTTTCGTTTTAACCCAGTATCACGTGGTACAAATCAGTCAATCAGAAAATCGGAATTCGTAAAGTGTAAGAAAATTGAATAATAATATATAATAACCTAGAAAATACAATATATAACCTCACAACAAGTTATCTAAGAATTTTGTTTTTAAAAACTTTGATTATTAGGTTTAAAAACGGAGATGTCAAATAGAATGGCTGTACAAAGTTTAGATGACACAAAAGTAGATAACGAGCAACAAGAGATTGTCTTGATTAAACAAGAAGTTACACAATGGGAAACAAACTACAGCTTTCTTCTTGAAGATAAGGAGGCAACTCAGGCAGAACTGGAAATTACTCAAGAGAAACTCGTTGCACTACAAGCCGATTATGACAAGTGCCAGAACAAGTTCCACACTTTAAACGAGAACAACACCGTTAAGGTGATACATATAGTATTGAATTCACCTCTGCGTCATAGTCGTTGATTTGTTTCATACATTCTATTAATACATACATACATACATACATAATACTTTATTTAACCACGGTAAAATCATCAGTATAATACAAGTAAAATTCTGTAGTATTTACATATAAAAATTTAACTGCTAACTGTTTTTCATGATTGCCGTGTGGGAATCCGATTTGAAAGTATATTTGTTTATCTCTTTCTTAAAGCTTGATAGAGTATTAATGTTTCTCATCTCCTTTGGAAGGTCATTCCACAGGAGAGCACCGCTATAGCTAAAGCTACGCTTTAAGTATTCAGTGC
>JAOBBB020137507.1:0-12691 GCA_025331005.2 Zoanthus gigantus
ATTTATTTATCTGATATGCATATTTATTCATCCTTATCACATTATATTATGTAAGTTTTTTTTTTAATTTTGTGATGTAAATTTTCAATGATGGGTCAGATAAAGCATGTTGTTGTTGTTGTTGTATTAATAAAATCCGCCAAAGAAAACTAACTGTTAAACTTACCCTACCAGAGGATCGACCCGAAATTATCTCCATTGAAATCCTTATGACTAATTAGTACGATGAACTAGGGTTAGTTAGCTAAACTGAGTATTGCCATGCCAGCATATTGTCGCTGATAGAGCAGTGTTGAGTTACAGTTCCGCTCCTTTTTTGAAGCCCAGTGTAGCCAAGGAGCGTTTCAAAAACATAATGCCACAAAACGAGAAGTCCTACGTATTCCATTTATAAAATGAAAAATTGTTAATATCTTTATTACCTGACATCTTCTTATTTGCAGTCGGTTCCTAGTCCTATTGCTACAGAGCCCTGTTCGGCTAAAGGAGCCGCCGTTTCTACGTTTTTGGTAAGGCTACCATGCCAGGATAACGGCTGTACTCCCATTGGTCAATCGGGCATCTGTTGCGCATTAACGTTAACCAGATACAACCAATGCAATAATGTGAATTCAACTAGAGACGCACCCAAAGGAAGACGAAGAAGAAGCAAAAGTTCCGTAGTTTCTTCAGTATGCTAAATTTTAGGATTTTTTAATCTTTAGGTGAATTAAATATTTCTCCTTAGAAAGCACGTAACAGCAATGCACTGCTTTTTGTATTTTTACGCCATTTACCGCTGATCACAATAAATACAGATTCACGTTGCTTGGTTTAGCATCAAGGTGGTGCGATATATTCCAAATAGTTAAACTTAATCTGAAACAGTTTGTGTCTTCGGTGCTTTCGTACTATTGTTTTAACGAGAATTTTAGCATTTTCTTCAGAATAAGAATTCATTGTTTTTGACAAATTCAGGATGGAGACAGTGGTCAAGGCATCGTGTTTGTATGCCTGCTTGCCTCATTCCTACCTGTTGGGTGGTGTGTGTGTGCCAAGCTCGGACAGAATGGTTTTAAACATACACGTTTGGTCAAAGCTTTCTTACTTTGATTTCTTACCTTTTTTGTTTTCTTGTTGGATTTGAAAAGAAGACATTTATTCTAGTAAATATAAAAAGAACCCTGTCAGTTTTTGACACCGTATGTCCTTAAGTTTTCTAATTCTTCCAATCATGATCTTCAATATTCATTTTAAGTTTGTAATACATATTAAAGAAAGTTTTGAATAGTTGTTGACACGTTTCAATTTGGAATGCAGGGTTCCTACAACACTATGAAAAATATGGTACCCTAAATGTTGAGATTTTCTGTTCAAAGTCCGGGATTCCCTGGAAGGAAGTAGTTTGTTTCTATGTAGTTTTCGGTGTGTGTTTTTGTAGATGGTTAAAAATTGTAGTGTTTTTTTGTCGTTTTAAAAAAAAATGATAAAAGAAACAATAGTTTTGTAATGTTAAATGTTGATACTGATGCATTTGTTGTCATATACCAGAGTTTGATAAAGCTTCAAATACGTGGAAAGTATCAGGAAACTGAATTCATGATTTTTACAAATCTTAAGGGTGAAGAAACGTGTGAATGAACGATCAACAATTGGACATGCTTTTTTTTGTTCTTCCGCTTGCGTTTTTACAGAAGTACGGTTTAAAACTATTACAGATATTCTTGAGTGGTTGATGCCATAAGGCAAAAAGTGATCGATAACGCCTTGGCAGTGCTTAAACACGCGTATAAACAAAGGCAAGTTTGGTTTACACGTGTTTTTATATTTATGTCATTGCATTCTATTACAGATATGTCTAATCACGAGATCGATTTTGTTTATCTCGCTTGCAGATTTTATACAGTGAACAAAGTGGATATTAAATATATTTGTATCATTGTCTTTTATTACCGTTATTAACATATTTGTTTAAAAAGGAAAATGTGTCGTCATTTTTTCAAAACGCTTCTCTTCGTTACTTTGCGTCATTAGGCTCTAGTGCCTCTATTCTCTCGGCTATACCCAGGTCTTCGCGTTTGGCTGAGATTCGGCTGAATAACGGACAATTCCAAGGGGTTTCTTCAGGCGTTTTGTTTTCTGTTATTATTATTGTTTGAAGGTCTTTCAGAACAGAAAAAGATTTACCATCAGAATAAGGCGAGAACCGCAAAAAACTCATCTGTAATCATTGTGATCAGCGGTATTTGCCAATTGGAATTATAGATCATTGTGCATAAAGTGCTGAACACTAATACGAAATGTTAAGATTTAAGAGGGGCTCAGTTGGTAAAGTGTAATCAATTTTTTACCATTATTACTTGCCTTGCATTAAGTTTCATCCTATTTATAGTAAGAATCTTGCACCCAAAAACATTACTAGTTCACAGCATATTGTAAACGGTGTAAAAGAAACAATATTTTGTATTTATAAAGTAGAGAACAAGGAATAGGAGTTTATATTTTTATAAAGAAACATAAAGAAACTATTTTAAAATGTTTAACTTATGTTCGAGTTGTTTTGAATAGAAAACGAATTGTAAAACATTTCTTTCTAATATAATTTACTTCCGGTTGAGGTTTATTTGAGAAAGTGATCCTGTTTACCACAACCAGTGTGGTAAAAATGAAGCCAAAGTTGTTTAAACCAGCGAAAAGACCCAAGTTAACGTTGAACGCAAAACATCGTTTAATTATTATTTTCTGAATTTCGTTTTCTTCAGTCCAATGATACCCAACTAAAGCTTCATTTTGCGCAGTTTTATTTTCCATCTATTTTGAACTAAATTTATTTACGCATGTCTGGTTTCAGTCCTTTGTATGTTTAGCATTTATTACTACCATCGACACTCTGTATGGTTTTTTCACGTGTCTAGATATCACATTGCGATTGGAGCATTCATTGCGCTCATGCGTGTACAGAATTAAGCGAAAAGTGCGATCAAAACAAAATGAAAAGTGCTCTGCTTTTTAAGTGAGCCCGTGGGTTCAAGACTCGGAATTTTTCTAGTATTATTGGCTTCGGGAAAGGAGACGAAATTTTTAGGTAAGTTATAATTATTCAAGCCAGCCGCAAACCATAAGCTAGGTTAAATGGTATTTTTACAGAGAGGAATGCTTCTCGTGTGAAAAGTGTTTTCAATGGAATTCGATTCTGTACCGCGAATATGATTATAAACAATTTTGATTTGTAGTCTAGTATCAGAATTAGATTAATGGCGTACCGATATAGACCAATTATGTAAGAGGTTTTTTCATTGAAGAGATTTTTTTACAAAAATAATGAGATGCAGTTGCAAATAGATAAACAATTTAGTAATGTCAAGATTGACATTTTTTAATAAACAGGACTGGGCACAGGGAACCCGATTCGTTTCCATGTGTATGGTTACCTTTGAGAGATACAGTGGAACCGGCACCGGTATCAGACAGCGCACTCATTCGATCACGTTGTCTCTAATTTCCAAGGCACTTGAGGTTATTGTACACCTTGGACTATCCCACATTGCATTCCCCGAGTTTGTAGAATGTTCCAAATGTGATATATTATTAATGGCTTGTTTTGGTATCGAAAGTAATGAATTATATAAAGCCAGTAGTCCATTAGAAGATGTAAGAATTTGTTTTTACATGAGTTTAAAAAAAACGGCGCGGCAGACAAAAGCTCATCTGACTTTCAACCCAATTTCAGGCAAGTCTATTACACTTTTTAAATTTTCATTAAGATATACATTAATTAATGTGACTGCGCGATGCAGTTAATACGATCATTGCGTTCATGATACACTAATGTCATTCAGTGATTGTGTGATACAATCCGTGTATCATAATCCAATATTGTGACATCGATCGCCATATGAGGTCCCGTGGCTCAGTGGTAGAGCGTCCGACTAGTGTACGGAAGGTCATGGGTTCGATTCCCATCTGGAGCTCAGTTTTTTTCTGAGTTCTCTGTCTCCGCATATATTTGTATATCTTATTTGTTATAATGATCGTCCTGTTCGTAAATTTTTATTATCAGTTTTTAAAATGTGATTATATTAGAGGCATTTTAAATGTTATCATTGCCCCTTTTTCGGTTCCATAAAGGACTCGGTAAATAGAGCAAATATCGGCCAGACATTTTATACCTGAAGTAATTTTTATAATCAAAACAATGATCATCGAGACCGAATGACAATATTTACTGTGTGATAATACTCCGTCCGGCCAGTTTCAGTTGGCTGTTGAAACCAATAAGACCATAAATTTATCTTCAACAGAAAAAGCATGGTGCGTAACATTTAGCAGAGATCTCGCTGCTAAAAGTAAAATAAAATTATTGCTGTGAGCGAGCTAAATAAAGGCTGTACGGCCGCAAGGACTTCTGGGTTGGGGCAGTGTACTAGAGAAGAGATAGAGTCTGTACCTCAACCTCGTTTTCATATTGACACTGTTAGAAAAGTTTACAGTGTGTCAGTATTGAATATAAATTTTGATTCAACTGAAGTAGCTATTTATCACAACAGAAACTTTTACTGGAATTGATGTCAAATTTTGATCAAGATTTTGTTTGTCGGTCTTTGCTTCCACTCCCAGCGAATTCAATTGAAGAGCTATTTATTACAACAGAAAATTTTACTTGACTCGATGGCGAATTTCGATCAAGAGTTTGTCTGTTTTTTATGTTGATACAGTGTCAATATATATTTTGATATCACAAAAACATTGCAAACTACCAATAAAAACGGAACCACAACTGCACCAGAGCTCACAGTCCATTTTCCAGCTGGTTCTTGTTGTAACTAATTGTTTATTTTTCTAATAAAAATATTTTGACCACAGTCGAACGTACTCCATTAATCTTTGATTACTTCTAGTTTTACTCATGTTTCGTAGATTTCGTGGCTGGTCGATCTTTGCAGATCGTACGTGATGTGGCATTTTGTTTACGTTATTCATCACTTACAGTCTATATTCCTTAAGAGGCATATTTAAATCGTTAAAAACTTGAGCTGCTCTTTGAAACTTTTTTCCTCTTTAGGGGATCGTTGTCACGCGGCACATAAGTAGCTGGTTTTAATGGAACAACAAGGCGGTGCCTTTTACTTGCTGGTTCAAGTTTCACAGTTCCTAAAGTTGGTGGTTTAACGCGTTGGCAGTCCTCGGCATGCTGAATTTTTAATGTTGGGCAATGCAAGGACATTTTTCTTCTTCTCTGAAGCGGACTCTGATATGGACTTGCTCTTTCTACCAAGTGTCTTGCCCGCCATGTGCTCGTGTTCACCTCATCATCATTGCGGCAAAGTATGACAAAAACCTTGGGCAGGAATAAGCCGCAGAGTGTAATAGTACCTACAAAAGTAAAAACACAGCAAAAAAGATAGGTCTTCCAGAAAACATCTGCAGCATTGAAATAACTTGGTAGAAAAACAAGCCAAACGGAACATGTCAGATACAATGTGATGCCTATATACTTTGCCTCGTTGAAGTTTCTGGGGAAATTTCTTGTCTTGAAAGCGAACAGCGTGCAGAATAGCATAAGAAACAAATTGTATGACAGATTTATTCCGATTGAGTAGTTGTCTAAATTGCAGTCCAAATAGGCAGTGTGTCGGTTTGGATAAACTTCAATCTTGTGAGGAGGTGCTGAGATAACCCGGATGGTGGTAAGAAGGAGCTGGATACTAATCGCTCCAAGAGTTATCAGAACTTGAGATCGTGGACTGATAAAGGACGGTCGAGCTACTGAGCGCTTTGCTGCGTTGAATATACGGTAAATTCGATTGGTCTGCATTAGAACAGGAGCATAACAGAGGGTAAAACATACACTACCAGTGAACTGTCTAACGCCACACGAGATATCTGTAGGCTCAGTCAAATATGGGATGGTTGCTAGATAACAAGCGGTTATTCCGGCTGTCAAAATAGAGCTGATTTCTTTGCCAGCAGCCTTAACTACTTTATGATCTTTATGTTTGACAAAGAAAGCTGCTATAGTAAAAGTACTTCCTAAACCGAAACATGTTAAACATAAAAAGCCGATGGAAGCAGAATCTGTAAAGCGAGGGAACACCAAAGGTATTTTCATACATTGACTGAGATTAGCGTTTGGCAGATATCCCAAAGGACATACAAGACAAGTTCCATTAACAATAATACTATAGAGTTTACATTTCCTGCATGTCCAACAACAACTAGGGTTTATCGTTTTAGGCACTTTTGTCTCGGTGCCTTTGCAAGGATAGCTGCAAATTGATGTGGGCGGATTAAGGCTCGCATTAGCCCAATAGATGTTTGTGTCTTTGATGAGCAGGTTTCCAGATATTGTACCATCTTTTGACAAGAAACCACCCCATGAACCAACGCTATAGTAATGGTATTCGCCAGAATTTGATCTTCGGAAATTCATTATGGTATAGTTACCATTTAGTTCTTGGTTTTGGTTAAACTTAAAAGTAAAGTTTAAAGAAGCATCTTTAAAGGTAACATTTTTAAGATGTTTTACAAGTTGTGCACCTGGAATCATTAAGTGTTCTTTTAAACCTTTACAAAAACCCGTTGCATTTGGACAAAGTGTTTGTTGCATGTTGTGGAGAGCATGAGCTACGGCATAAACTGCATTCACCACAACTCTTACTGGTGCCATATTGAGATGATTTTGGTATGTTTCGTCTTCTCGACAAACACGCGAGAAATTTAACACCGTTTTTGCCTTTATTAGACGACATGCAAATAAGGTTTGCCAGTATTCCTCTATCCACGGGTTATTCGATTGTTCTGGTGATAGTTGCATAAGAAAATTCCTAAATCCTTTCACTTTGCCTTCGAGATGGTTTACAGTTAATGATCCATCTGAAACTTCTTCGTGGTCCCTTGTTACATCCGCTCTATTGCTCCAGCCATTACTACCGATCCAAGTGAATCGACCACGTCCGTTTTTCATTGCTGCATGAAGAATTCGCCGTGATTCATCCTGTGTTGAATATAGCACAATGACCTTGACACGTCTATAAATTGGTTGCAGACAATTTTTCATGATTGTATCATAGTCAAAATTCCTAGCGAGTTTAGGAATCTTTGCGCTGGCAGCAATGCATATTCCTTTGCGTTTAGCAGCGAGTCGAAAATTCTCAATACCTGTTTCACCGTAATTGCCTTCAGAGTTAATAGTTAGGACGTAATTCCAGTGAAAATGCTTTAGTATATCAACTATTGCTTCGGCTTGGAAAGAGTCCGGCGGAACTGTACGAAAAAAAGTTGGATATACTTCTTTGTTACTCAAATCAACGCTTGTGGACCCGTAACTAATCTGAGGAATCCCAAACACGCGGAGTAATGGCGCAACAGCAATGGAGACATCGCTGGTGAACGGACCGATGACGCCAACCAGTGGACTAGATCCGTTGCCTTGATGAACCAGGGTGTATTTTATGATATCTTTTGCACGGTCGGCACCAATAGTTTGACTTCGGCAAGTGTCATAAATCCTCGCACCTAGAGAAATACCGGGCAGTAGTGTCGAGTCATTGTTGATGTTCTCAATAGCGTAAAGCATCGCTGTGAGGTATTGAAATCCTGGTTGGGTGCTCATGTCTCCGCATCCGTTTTCAGTTGTTGCGCTTTTCTCGTGAACCGGAAATAGCCCGCCAAGTAAAACTTTGCCTTCCAGTCCGATAGATCTCACAGAAACTGGCTCTAGGAAGAAAATTGAATTCCATTGAACTTGAGAGTATTTTTTATATTAATGAATCGAAAACCAAAATTACTCTTCAAACCATTAAAATAGAAAATATAAACAAAGTTTTCGAAAACTGCCCGGCGTCCAGTTCCGGCCTTTTTCAGTGAACTCGTCTGAAACCAACTATAGTATAATCCAGATTTCACACTTTTCCTTTTTCATTTTAAATATTTTCCTTTAACATTTTTTTTTTAACTCGGAAAAAAAAGAAAGAAATTTGGTGCTGAAGTGACATAGATAAGTTTTATCCCATCCTAACAGGTGTGTTTAAATTACTTGAAAAATTCTGAGTAATACATTCGCTCGCAATTAAAAGCCTTTCAGAACACAAATCACTTTTCGTCGAATGACGATACCAATCTGTAAAGAGACTGAATATTTTACCTTTGATTTCTTGAAAATGGTTGATCGTGCTGCTTCTAGTCGAGAGTACGTTAGCCAGAGCAGGCAGAAGAAGAAGAAACCAAATTTTCATTTTCTTTATAGCTTTGAAATTCCTACCAAAAAATGTACAAATTAGGTGTTTCTGAAATTCAAAGAACAAACATAATGCCCTAAACTTACGGAGAGTAAGTCTTCTTTTAAAATTATATAGAAGTTTATTAGTTGGTCTGAGTAACAAACTTATGCTATTTCTCCAAGAGCCAATTTTTTCTGACAGAATGTTTAAAAGGTGTATAAATATTTCAGTTTTAAAAACAACGCAACACTTTTAAATTTATAATGTTTAATTATAACACTATCATTCATATGTAATCTTATCTTTTGTTTTTTTAAAATTATAATTTTAGATTTGTAATCTTATACTTTTGAAAACGCTTATAAATAACCATGCAATTGTAATTAGCTTCACTTAAACTAAACTGAAGATGGCTTTATGAAAGTCGAAACATGTCTTTTAAATTTAAAAGTGTCGTGTTGTTTTTAAAACTGATTTAATCCCATCTTTATAATAAACTACCATCTCTAAACCGCTTTCTTTAAAAAACAAGCCTGCGTTCAAAAAAAACAAACCTGCATTTGAAAAGAACAAACCTGCGTTCCAAAAGAACACACTTGCATTCAAAAAAAATGCACAGTCTTCGTTCGTTCCTGCTTTTGAACGTGTTCGTCTTGACACCTGGCCTCGTTTATCTGCGTTTTTTGAAGAACACAGGCAAACACGTTCGAATGCATTTGCATTCGTGCTTCAAAAGATGTGGTTTTCTTATGGACTGTCATATTTAACAAAAAGTCATAAGAATAAATTAAAATATGCTGACTATTATTTTACTGTTTGAAAATATCAGTAAAATAATGTAAGACATAACAATTCTTATGTCTTCCTTGCAAAAAATATTAAAATGTTATTAGTTTTCCGTTATTTTTATTATTTTACAAAAATAATGGGTCCAATTGGGGTTAAAGGTTTCGTACTTGCCCCATAAAAACTCTTAAAAAAATAAAAGTTCCTTGTTCAAACCTTAGTCCACCAAAATTTTAGCTGAAAATTGAGCAGTTTTGATTCCCACATACAAAACTTGCAATTGTGGGATTTGAATATAAAACAACTAATGTTTAAATACGACAAAATTGTAAATTTGGGCCAAAAATCAGTAACTTTAAAGAGTAAACCAAAACATTAAAAAAAGAGTAATACTTTACTCCTCAAAATCATAATCTGCTACACTGATTTTGAAATGTTTGCATAAGCCAAATATTATATATACTTTTTAATACAATGCCACAGTTTCTTTGCAGTGTAGAACTAGTCTCAAAATTTGCTTAATAAATGTTTATCAACAAAGGGAAAGGACAATCACTTGCAAGATGACAACATTCTTTTGCAGTTTTACCAAACTTGAAATGACAAAAGTGTGAATGGGAAATGGTTGTGATGTTCTTAATCAATAGAAGCAGGTATCAGTAAGATGAATAAGATTAAAGAAGACATACCTAGTTTCTTCATCAGCAGAGCTTGAATCCTAAATTGTGAAACAAAGCATGTTTTATTAATGGCTTGACATTTTCATTGTTCAACAAAACAGTTAAGGTACTCCTAAATTTTGTAGATACATGTACTATACTACCAAGGCCAAATTATTTCAGCTTTTTGAGCAAACCAGTAACCTTCAAATAAACAAAGTATATGGCATAATGAATGTGGGATCCACTAAGAAACTTAATAATTTAACGAATAGGGTAAGTGGGTAACCAGTTGTTTTGCCCCACCTTCTGTGTCATTTGGTGTCATGCCTAAATTGTTTTTAACCCTTTAATCCCTAAACACGTCATGACTTATTTCTAAATTCTTCCAACCAAACTTCATACTTTTCATGTAAACAGTTTATGAGAATATCACTATTCATCTTGCACAAACATTTTACCTGATGAAATCCTTAATTCTCATTAGCAAATGCGTCATTTTGTTTGAGTAATGTAAGGAGAATTGAGATGGTAATAAATTGCCTAGGGTTGAAAGGGTTAAATATTTATAACTAATTTCCCAAATGACCTTAAGATTTGGAACAAAATGACCTTGGAAAAGGGGCAAAATGACTTGGGGTGAAACAATTATGGGACAAAATGACTTAGGGTAAAACAAACATTAAGCAAAATGATTGGGACAAAACAGCAATAGGGCAAAATGACTTAGGGTGAAACAGCCATGGGGCAAAATGACTTGGGCTAAAACAGCCAGGGGGCAAAATGACTCAGGGTGAAACAACCATGTGGCACAAGGACTTGCGATGAAACAGCCATGGAGCAAAATGACTTAGGGCAAAACAACCATGGGAGAAAATGACTTGGGGTGAAACAACCATGGGAGAAAATGACTTGGGGCGAAACAACCATGGGACAAAATGACTTGGGGTGAAACAGCCATGGGACAAAATGACTTGGGGTGAAACAACCATGGGGCAAAATGACTTGGGACGAAACAGCCATGGGACAAAATGACTTGGGATGAAATAGCCATGGGGCAAAAATGACTTGGGGCAAAACAACCACGGTACTATGTGGCATTACATGCTCACAATTGGTCTTGAAATTACTTTTTAGTGAATCCTTGTAAACAAGTTTAGTCTAGTTGAACTCAACAAGTTTGATGCCTCATCTTTGTATGAAGTATGAACTTATACATATAAAACAACAAAGTTTAGAATATTTTATTGCTACTCAACTTAAAATAACTAAAAAATCTATAATAATTGGATTCAACTCATGGTGTTCAACAACCTTCTTTACCTTTTTCTCAAATGACTTTTTTAATTGTTGTTTTTCTGCTTTCTTTTCCTTCTTCTTTTTGGCTTTTGTTTTCTCCACTTTCTTTTTAAACACTTGCATGTTATCCGTGGTCTAAAAACAACATTGCAGCTCAAAACCATATTTTCATAAACAAACACTTTAAAATCATTTCAAAAGATAATTTCATAACCTTTTAGTAATATATCAATCTTTATACAATGTTTTATTAGCCTTATGTATGTATGTATTTATCTCAGCGTTCATTCTAGACTGCATTTTTGCACGATGTGCACATTTTTACCAGCTGCTGACGCCAAAAATTATTCCCAGGGGTCAGTGTGATACATTTCAATATATATTTTATCAAGTGCATATTCTCGTTCAACACTCCATAGAAGCCCAAGTTCATGTAGTGATGTGTCTTATTTTTAGTGTCCCCTTGATATAACTAATGGGATAATTTCCGTACTGGGGTGTACTTATTTATGCATGCAGTTTCATCGCGTATTTTACTACAGAAGCTAGGGTCTGGGTAAGGTTTAGTTCGTATGACTTAACAATAGTACACCCCAATACCGAAATTTTACCTAACTAATTGTTAACAGTAGCTATTGATGCAACTCTGTTCATCAAATTCTTGACTCTGCAGAATTTTGGACATTTTGTGACAGAGCTTTTCTGCCTGACACAACTTTTTTTACTAATGAGATCAGTATAATGAGCAACGCTTCTTGCCTGCAGGCTATCGATGAACTATTGCCCAATATTACAATACCAGGTTTTTGAAAAGGGTTAGTTTGCATGAATAATTGAAAGTATGACCCAGTGAGTACGGAAATTTTTTCGGAAAATCTTTCTCACTGCCCTAACCATACTGCTTTTACACGGGTGATCAACGTTAAGATGTTTTTCATCACCTACTTACGGTCTCCTTACAATCTTCGGAGTGAATGTATAAAACACGCTACTGTGACGTTTGATACAAATTAGGACATCGCCGATTAAAATGATGATGAATATTTCAATATTGTTAATGGGTGATGCAAATCGTAGCATGAAAACTGTGGTTTTAAACCGGCTGCTGCACGTAAACACAATTTTTCGTTTATATTGAGTCAATTAACAAATAGATTAATCTTGAGGAGTCGAATTCAAACATTACCTTTTTGCCTTCTTTGCTTTTGGCCATATTAGACAAATTTGACACTTTTTTTTCTATAATATTTCCCCACGTTAAACGGAACACGTGTTGCAAGATCGAGGTTGCATTGAAAAGGGACGCTCGATGGGTCGGACTCAGTCTTCAATCTAAGAAGTCGATGATTGTTCGTCAATCTCCGAACGTTCCCGAACTAGTACCGAATTGCGATCCAAAAAACAATATGGCGGAACATTCAAAAAATTTTCATTTCTAGTTAAATCCAATTATTAACATCAAAAGTTTATTGCAATATATTATGATACAGTAATGGAAGCAGTTACTGCGGTGGAACCAGATTTAAATTCCATTGTGAGAGAAGTAAGTTATTGGGTTCTTTTTTACAATTTGAAGTTTTAAGCTGGGAAGCCAATGAAAATTGATTTCATGTTTCTCGTCAGCGCCCGCATAGAATTTTGGCACCGCGTGGAAAATTTTCATTATTCATTATCCGAAAAGTAATCGTACGCGACCTTCTCTTCGCTGATGACGCTGCCCTTGTTGCTCACAGTGCTGAGAAACTCCAG
>JAOBBB020137587.1:0-21763 GCA_025331005.2 Zoanthus gigantus
CGATGGATTAGTGTCCCATCCAGGGGGAGTCAAAGACTCTCATCCGCTTAACACTACAGAAACGGGAGATAAGCGCCTGCTCCATGGGCCACTAGGCTCGTAAAGGATTTAGCTTTAGCTAGCTAGTGTTGGTGTGTGAGTGAAGAAGAGATTACTGGCCAATCAGTTGCGTATCCCACATTTAAACCATGAGCTTATCCAAGACACCACACTTGAAGTTTTATTTGCTGGCCGCTATCTAATCCAGATAGTTCTTCTCGATATATTAATATTCTTGCTCTTCAAAATCAACTTATTCATCTCGAAAAATCAGAGCAACCTGGAAGAGTTGCGAATAAATCATTGCTTATATTTTTGGTAAATATAAGTCTTCTTGGATACAATCAACTTCCAAAACCCTGAAGTGTCAGAGCAATATTTCCTTGTCCATTCTCATGTACTCATCAAAATACCAAACACTATACTTTTCTTTCAGTCATTATTAAGAATTGTTATATTTTGTATTACTAATTCTTAGGAAAGTAGTAGTCTAGCACACGTTCTCAACTGAAATAAGTTTTTAAACAGTTTTGAATTGTTCTTTATTATTTCAATACAGAACAATCCTGGATTGATTCAATTGGTCATAGACCCCTGCAGTGTTTGGACGATAGGGTTCTAAATGCAGATGAGAATTTGGATTGTCAAATTTCACAAGAGGGAAAGGACATTAAACATGTCACACTGTGGGAAGAACAGTATCCCCAGACTGTTCCACAATTGGTAAGAGTTCTACCACAAAAACTAGACCAAAATCCAAAGCCAGCCGACAGATGTAGCAAAATTAGAATGAATGTTAAACTGAAATAAGCATAGGATATTTAATATACCAAAATATAAACATCCTATATGTTTAGTCTTGAGCTTAAATCAAAGCTTAAAGTTTTCAAGATGTTCTTCAGAATTCGGAATAACGTTCATTTTAACCTGGACCAACTCTAACATAATGCATGATGTTAAAATCATTGTTTAAGTATCTCTTATTATAAACTGCTGTTTTCCTTGTCATCCATTTTATTGGTAATTTTTTTTTATAATTTATAGTTGTTATGTGAGCTTAGGAGGAAAAGAAGGTCAGGCAAATGTTCAAATCTCGGCAGAGCCAGGGATCAAATTGTTGACCAAGGACGTGCTGTCAACAATTTGATTTTAATTTTTTCAATGAAACGACTCTAATAATTTTTTGATTCAAAGTTATTGCAATAAATGCAAAGAAATGTTTTTTGTGATTTGATCAAACCCTTTTAATTGTTGAAGCAAAGTGCTCCTGAAGTTGAATGCTCAGAAAAAATTCTGTGTTACTGACGGGAATCAAAGAAGAGCATTATTACTAACTCGGCGTCCCAGAGAGGATGACATGGATATATCTCCTTCAAGGAATAAGCCTTCATCTTATTCTTTGTCGAGATATTCAGGGAATGGACATTTCAGTCAGTGACTCAGGATTGTTTCTACGCCTTCAACTTTAGGAGCACTTTCATTCTAACTTTATAAATAGTGGTAAACTTCCATAAAGAATAATTTTACTTTGTTTCATCTTTGATGGTCTAGAGAACGTGTGATAGTGGTTCACTTTGGAATGGTCCATGCAAGGAAAATTGGGTACCCACTAGCATTCAAAGAACTTCACAAAGCATAAGAACACCAATACTAACTCTGCCTTCAGGGGTTGACATCCATATCTCTCCTTCAAGGAAGAAGCCTTCATCTTGTTCCTTGTCGATGTATTCAAGGAATGGACATTTCAGCAAGACAGCTGTGTCAGCACCCTCTAATGATACTGCCTTTAACAAGGGCTCTAATCCCCACTCAGAAGCTGATATAACAAGTACATCTAGCATTTTTGACAAATCAGATCTTACACACCCAAGGTGTGTTTCCCAAAGCAGCAGAGGAAAATCAAGTGTTCGTGTCGGACTTAGCAAAAAACTAACAAACACAAGACATTCAGAAAATACTTTAAGACGACCCAAAGGAAAAGTTAGTTTAAAATCCAAAGGATTTGAGCCACCTTTGTCTAAAATTTCTGGTCAGTCAGCTACAGTTGGTCGGGTATGTCTTACTTTGTACTTATTCATTCAGAGGTAACTCGTAGAATACAAAGTTTTTAGATAATTTTAGTCAACAAGTTCAGATAAACTTTTTCCAGAACTCGTAATTTTCACTTCACTTTTCAATTGATTTTCATATTGAAGTTCCATAGTGACAATTTACAACAATTTCACTCATAAAAATATGAAAGACACAAGTGTTTTAGTTTCTGGTAAAACGCCATCCATGGAAATAGGTAGACTGTGTCGATGTATCTAGAAACATCGTGAAAAGGTTCAGACGCTAGTCTTTCACCAAAGCAAATTTAGTTACAAAAGCTAAAATCTTTAAGAGCCAAGTGGCCCATTGAGCGCATTTCTTTAGTGCTTAAGCAGATGAAAGTCCACTAAGTACTAGGTCACAGGTTAGCTCCTGCCAGATGCTAGAACTCTTTTACTCAGGTTACCAGGCTCCTTAAAAATTCTCTGAATTCTGGGAAAAAAATTCCAGGCCCTGGAAAGTCTATGGTCCTAAAAATACTGTAATGAGCAAAGATAAATTTCTATGCTACTACAAATAATAAAAATAAGTTATACTGTATGTTCAAATATCTTTGATTTCAAAACATTCTAAAACAAAAATGAGACTCTGTAAGGTTTTATTTTTGTCCAGAAGAAACTCTTATAAACCTTCTGACATTGGTTGTTTTTCATTTTTGGGATCAATAATAAGAAAACTTATTAATGTAGACTTAGTGGTTTGTCAAATTGATATTTAAAAAGTGTGTAAATTAAGCATTTAAGTTTTATTACCTAATAAAGAAGATCCTGGATTTGCTTGCTGTCGTAAAGGTACCGGAGGAAAGTTTAGGAAAAATTCTTGAATTTTACATCTAATTCACGAATAGTGGCAACTCTTTTTTAATTTATTAGGTTTATTTACCAGTTATTAAAAAGACATAGAATGTTTCCAAACTGCTTTAAAATGTTACTTTATTGCTTTCTATTTTCAGCGGGAAATGGGAGGGGAACTGTTTTTCCCATCCCTCAAGGATTGTGGCAGTAACGTGACGCCAAATCGACAAGTAACAATTCCAACTGAATTTGAGAATGTTTTTCATTATCGCCAGGTTTTTAAGACTGCTTTAAGAGGTAAATGTCCAATGTTTAACAGAAAGAAAAAAAATATGATCTTTATTGAAACTTTTTTTTTGTCATGCTACAATTATTTCAAAATGCCGTACGATATAAAAATTGAAGTTTTGCAATCAGACATAAAGTTATAAAATTTTAAAATCGTTCTTTCAGTTGTCAGACTACAACCTTTGACAAGTAAAAAAATGCCTATAGTTACTCTGTGTATAAAATGTTAAAAGGTGTGAAATAAGAATTAGTAACTTCGAAAGAATTTAAAGTATAAAATGAGAATGCTTTAATTAAAATTATATTAAAACAGTTCTAAGTGCTAAAATTCTACATAAATGCAATATCAGCAAAGCTTTAGAGTAACATAGTGGGACGTCATGAAAATTGAAATTTGTGAATTTAATGATTAGTTGAGATCGTCCAAGCGATCAAGACTAAACATGTATCCTTCCTAAAAATAAGCATGCTGGTGCAAATTGATGGCGAGATAATACAGCAGTTATGCTCTAATGACTCCATACAAATCCTTCTAAAATGGCTTGGTTTTTAATGTTAGGAACCAAGCCAATTTATAAATTATTTTGTATGGGGTTATCAGAGCATAACCGTGACAATATCTCATCACTGACTGATAGCAAAATGCTAAATTTTGGCTTGGAGGCATTTTTCATCTTGTTCGTTCTGAATATTACAACCAAATTAGTGATTTCACAAATCAAATTTTTGTGACATCATCACTTCGGTACTCGTTTTGAAAAGTAAATATGCCATCTGTGCTACAGAACGTTTGATATACAGTAACAACAAGAATAATCAGAATAAGAAATTTTATAAACGACATCTTGTATGATTTATTAAAGTTTTGTGAAATTAAAAAGTTACCTTCTTGGACAGCTTTATAAAACTCTATACTAACCTCTGTCTTCTTTTTACAAACCAATATAATACTCAGAAAAAATTCTGAGCCCATGACGGGATTCGAACCCACGACCTTCCGAACACCGGGCGGACGCTCTATCCACTGAGCTACAAGGACTCTTAGGATAGCGGGGTCATTTGTTACGTTCTTATATAGACTTGTGAACAGGCTGAAGCTGTCTCGAACAAGCACTCACACGTCATGATTTAAATTATCTTCGCCCTAGCCTACCGTTTTACCAATCAACACAATAATCAATAACAACAACTTTGGACAATGGTTTGCCAAAGTTGTTGTTATTGATTATAAAACTCTCATTTAAACTATTAGTGATCAAAGTGTAATGCTTGTGGGATGTGGCTAGAGTATGATAAAGAACAAATAAAGATAGCATATTCGTGATACTGAGGTGGGCACTATTTAACTATTACTAACTATTACTATACATTGTTTTTCCACTAGAAAGCAAAAGGTCCATTCTTGTGACTGTTTATTCTCTCTTTCAGAACATCTTAATATAATCTTGTTTGAGCTGGCCCAGAGTTTTCACTCAGCAATGGAAAAAGTGGATGTTTCCGGTTTTTCTACTTACGGGCAAGGTAAAGTGAGTCAAAGATTTTTGAAAGACACCTGCAGGCAAATATATAAAGACAGATAGAGTTTCTAAAAGTGAAATTGTAAGGAGTGTTATATTTATGAACATGCAAAGTGAAATGAGTTCTTGCATCTCTATTGGTATTGCGTCTGGGTTCAGTGAAATGCTGCTGCTTATCAGGGCTCGATTTTACGGAAAATTTCTTGTTGTACATGGGGCAACCAAAATTTGTCATCTCATATTCATCAAACATTTTAAAATACCTTTCAAAAATCACTTTGCAGCTCCAAAACATTTTGCGCTCGCTTCGTGATGGAATATGTCCTCATGCATACATGCTTTGTGCTTTGAGTTGGGCTTGAACCTGACGTCAGGCAGTTTGACATCATGCGGGTCTGGTAGTGAAATGGTTTTTGCTCGCTATGGGCACAGTTTTGTGCCTGACGTCTTGCACTTTTGGCGTCAGTAATGCTTTGCAGTGAAATATTTTAGACATGGTTTCATGCCTGATATGATACACGTTTTGCAGTTAAATGACTTAAGCACACTTTAGGCAATATTTAGGCTTAGCTTGCTAATCAAATATTAGGCACAGTTTTTTTGAGCGTCGTGCATGATGGAAGTGTACACCAGTTCTGTGCTCAAAGCCTCATATTATATTTTTAGCAATACACACTGTTGTTTATGTTTAACTTATGGATACTCTGTAACAGTAGAAGTGATGAGTGATAGCTCGAATTTTCTCATTTGCATAAAATGTTGTGCAAAATTTACGCTTTGCGTGGTTAAACGATTCTTAGGGTGAATGCAGCATTTCTTTTATCATGGTCATCATCCAAACCTCCATTACCATATTTTCATCATCGTCCCCATCATCATTCTCGTGGTAAAGTATTCTAAAGTTTATCATTGGTTTAATTTAGATACCAGAGAAATCACCAAACCTGAACAGTGCCTCCCAAGTTGTCCTCACGGTATTGTCCAATGTTTGTATACTTTGAACCAATTTGATGTAACTCACTGAATAAGCTATTGGGTCACTCTGTAATGAACGAAGTTTTATTTATGCTTCTTTATGAAATGACGAGATCTAATGAAAGCATACATTGTAAATAGTTTTAAAAACACCTTTTTAAATGTTTTATAATGAAATCGTAATGCTTGTGGGATGGGGTTAAATGATAATCAACAAGTATAGGTAGGACATGTGCACTAGTAGCTAATTTAAAGCAACTAGTATGGGCACTTAGGTATCATTGATAGCAGTCATTACCTCTTAAATTTAGCATACATGTTAGCAGCCATGGATAGCTGTTTCATCCTTTTTAGGCCTCATCAGCATGGCATAGCTAATAAACAGGCTCAGGTTCCCACAGAAGATAAGAAGTAATAGTATAAACCTACTAACGGCCTAACACGCACCTGCATTCTGATTGGATACTCTACTAGAGGTCTATTTCTTGCAAATTCGACTTTCACGCCAAGATCTGAGCCGTCGAGCGATTAAACATTAGCCTCTGGCTAGGAAGAATGGGTAACCACTTCCTTCGCAACTGACGTTAAATAAAGTATTTATATTTTTATATTTATATCCATCCATCCATCCATCTATTTGTGTATTTATTCAATTTGTTAATTAACTAATTTATTTATTTATTTGTTTATTTAAACATTTTCCATAAAAAAATCAAAAACAACTTAACGCTGAATTCAAAACTGTATGAAACCGAATGAGTTTTGTATAAATCTGCTGGTTCTAACAGAAATGCTTTACACTGTGTGAGATAAATGAATCGTATCTTTGCATGGGGCAAATTAATTTGATAGTTGACTGACCAAACACATTAGCAGCCCGTTCTGTGTCGAAAAACAATTGTAGTCAACCGTCCTTTTAAATAAAATGTCAAAACAAAACACGGTGGTGATCTATTTAACTTTGTTTAAAAATATATTGGCCATGTTTTGAACAATTTCCGCTCCAACTTCATCATCTAAAATGAAATTCTAAGTAAAACTCAATAAAGTTGACCGCATAGGCTATACAAAGCTGTCGAATTTGTTTTATTATTTTAAACTAATGTATATATATGTGTTGTTGATATTGTTAATATATGGTTATGTCTTTTGAAAGATGAGCAAACATTCAGCTATACAGTATATAAAAATTCACATTCGTAGACTTCTGTGAGTACCCGGTAAAAGAAAAAGCGATTGAATAAACATCTTTTTATAATTCTTTCTAACTCTACCTCTGAAAAAACCTAAATAAAGTTTGTACACAATACGTACTTTTCTTGTGATTGTTGAGTCTTAGTATATTGGGTCGTGTTTAACATATAAAATTTAATAATACTGAACAGATATTAAAAACATAAAGATAAACATTAATCTTTTTAAAAACAAACTTTCAATGCCTGGATTTACATATATAAACAACTTAGGCTAAAATGTTTGTACATTTTGTGATTTCGTGTAGATGAACCAGTTTTGGATATAATTAGATTTGTACAAGCAAAAGATTAACTTTTGTTCGTATCTCGTTAACAATACTTAAAATATTTAATTATTTTCAAAACAAATCCAGTACATTTTAAATGTTGTCTTGCTGTCAACATCTGTAGGGAAAAGAGAACAAGACACAATGCAAGAAAGAACGGTCGCAAGATGATAACCGAAGATAACATGTTTAGTCGCAACAAAAGGAGTGTTTTAATAATCGTTTTCCTTTGTACCCGTTTTTTGTTTTCTTAAAGACCGCCATGGATAAAAATCGTTTCCAACTTTTTGTGGCTCTTCCGACAGATGATGTCTGCACAGTTAAGAATCTTTCTGAGAATATATTTGTTTACCAGTTGAGGTCTAAGGTTGAATTGAAGACAGGGATACCCGGAGAGATCATGCGTTTTTATTTTATGAACGTAGAACTTCTGAATGAAAAAACTTTGGGGCAATGCAACCTCAAACATGGCTGCATAGTCAGAATTAAACTTGAAGCCAACTTGAATGGTTTATTTGAAGCTTGCTGGCGTGGAGATATTTATGACGTTTTCCAAAATGGAGTGCAGTATCTGAACAGCGAAGAATTTTCTGAATATAATATTTCCTTGTGGAATCGTTTGGTCGTAAAAAGAGCTACACATGCCCTGTTTATTGCGTGCCATCGTGGATATATTGGGTTGATATTAGAATTATTAAACAACGGCGCGGCTGATATTAATGGGAGGTCAATGTTTGGACGGACGCCATTGCATTTTGCTGCATATCAAGGGTTTGTAGGATGTGTATCTCTATTACTAACAGAGGGTGCAGCCGTAAACCAGTCGGACGCAGATGGGAAAAGCCCTTTGGCACTTGCTCAAGAAAATGGACATGTATTTTGTGAAAAACGCTTGTGGCTTTATCATTGGAACCTTAAAACACTCGAAAACCGTTCAAAAAAAGAAACTATTGGTTCTGGAAAAAACGTAAAATGGGAGAACGAAAGTCAAGCGGGTTCCGAGAGCAGGTGCGTATTTAGAGCTCTTTAAAGATAATTTACCCTATTTTAGAGTACAAAGATCTATCAAGCTGTGTTCACCTGTTTTCTGAAAATAAAATGACAAAGAAGCGAGGTGTGACCCCTGATATTTTCCTATACAACGCCCGTTCGGATGTAATTTTTGGTCTGGGGTAGGGCATTATTTTTTGACGTCGGATAGAGAGCTCTACAATTTGATAGTTTTAATTCGGAACAGGGTGCCCAAATATTTTTAGTTTTAGTTTGGGGTAGAGTATGAAAAATCTAGATTTTAAGTTTTACAGTATCAGTAACCGTGAGTTCCTAGGGACAACTTTTTCAGTCTTCCTACCTACATCGAGTTTTAAAGTTATACTGTTTGATTAGCGTCCTTTTTTCAAATATTTTATGGTCAGGAGCTGGAAGAGGTTTTTTTTTTTTGACTCGGAAGTTTTGATGCTAAAATACAATAAAACATATCCCTATATATACCACACAAGTGAATAGTACTTTTCGCGCACGCTGATTGGCCAGCTCGGAGGTGAATAGCCAAGCATAATTCACCTCTGCGCAGCAGAAGAAAAACAAAATGGCTTCCCGTTTCCCTTCGATTTCAAAGTGTCACAAATAAAATTACTCTTTGGTCCACTAGTTATTCAGCCTTTGTGGTATTTATACTAAAACAATATTTACGGATCCACCACTATTCACTTCCTTTTCGGTGAATAATTGTTAATTATTGTCATTTATGCATCCAAGTGTTCAGAACATACATTTTAAATACATTTATAAAATAATTTGGATAGTACGTGCATTTTGATTGGTCTACAAGTGTATTTTCATAGCGCTATGAAGCACAAAAATGACGTGAGCAATGTGGTTGGCTATCTCCATTTTGTGAGAATTTACAGTTTCATGAAAAAAATTTAATTAAACATACGCGCTTCGTATAAAGCCTTTCTCTTTGTTAAACTAGGAAATGATAATTTTGTAAAAGAAATAAAACATGTTATCAGTGCCTTCAGAGTCTGGTGAAAACCTCGGCAAAGTTTGTGAGAATTCTCGCGCAGGTGAAAACCCTCGACTGCCTCTCGGGTTTTCACTGATCTGCTCTCGAATTCTCCCAATCGTTCGCCTCAGTTTTTACCAAGCTATGAAGGCACGGATAATATGCTTTGTTTCTCAACTGATTTCCAATGCGGTCGCATTAAAGCTTTGTGTATTTTTCGTCTTTATCATGAGCATGGACGGAAAAAAAAAACGTTATGAATTTATTGGTATTTACTACAGTTTGTTTGAAGACTACAAAATTATATTGGATTTGGTCAGTTTTAGGACAACTAATTCAGGCTTCTTCCAAGTTTTTAAGTGGCAAAATATTATTTAAACATTTTTAAAGAAAAAATATGAAAATAAAAAATACAATAATGAATTGGGTTACGCTTTTTCAGTGGTCAGGCAGGGACGCTAACCAATTTTTCTTACTTGGCCTAAAGATCAACAAGTGCAGATTTACCAGAAACGCAAAGATTATCACACCGAAATACTGCAGGAGCACTGATAGGAAATGAGCTGAGAGAATCCAGGAGTTCTTCTGCTAAGGTTAGTTTAAAGACAAATTACTTATTCGTATGGCTTGCGAGACTCAATAGAAAAAATTTACTAATATTAAATTATTGATGATTGGTGAGAAGTTATAATTTCTTAAAGAAAACAAATGCTTTGAAGAAAATCTTGTTCTAACTTTAAGAAATGTAAAAATAATTATAACTAGACGCATATCTGCATAAGCTCGCACTTTCGATATAAATACAATAGATTGTCAAAGAGTGCTATTAAATATTTAAATTTCAGTATGCATAATTTTTGATGGAATAGCTGTGGTTTTGATACTGTACCATATAATAAAGACTGAAATGTAACTCAAAAAAGTAAACGAAAATTCAAGAATTCACAGAAATATTGAATACAGAATGCTCAGGCTTTCAAATTGACATTGAAAGATGTGTCGTTCTTTTGTCAACATCCAAATTAACAAAATTAAAAGGTGTTCGTTAAAGACTAGAATTTTCCAAGGACAACATCGATGTATATTTTATATTACAGATGTACATATAAGTATTTTACATATGCAATGCTAACATATTTTAGTTTTCACGTTTCTTTATAACTTACGTACAACATTTTGATCTTTTGCGTAGTTGTGTAAGACCTGCGGTGTCCCAGCGGATTTGGTCTCCCCGGACCAAATCCGTTAGCGGATATGGTCTCCCCTCGCGGATTTGTTCCCCAAGTAATATTATTCAAGGGAAGAAAAAATCTCCTTTTGCAATGTTTCTTTATCTTGCCACACACATCTACGAGTTTCAATATCTACTTCAATGAATGGTTTAAATTATGTACTAGTTGTAGCTCTCGCTAAGTGCCAACGTGCGCAGAATACGATCAACTCTTGAATATTTAAGTGATTCAATTTGTTTTCTGATTGTTGGCACACAGCCCGGTTCAGTATTGGTGATTTAGTTTATGTTTGTTTTGCTTCTTTATGATCAAGTTTCTCTCAACAAACTTGCGACATGCTCGCCGAAGAGGAAACACAGGTTCACTATCCGAGCACTTTCGCTCGGTTAAAAACACGCTGGTTCAATAACAAATAAAAAGCGTTCTAGTAGAGTACTCTATTGAAGTGCACACAGTTAAAATACCACAAAAAGAACGCAAAGAAGCGTATAAACATTTCATTTCACTCACCTTCCGTTATACGAACAGTAATTCCACAAGGCTCGCAGCTCTCGAAGTCACATGGAAGCCATGACGTCACAAGCAAAATTACCGCGATGTGATTGGCTTTTTTTCTCTCTATTGTTACTTAAATAATAAAGAAATACTTTATTTTACGTAAATGGCGAAGGAAGTGGTTGTTCATTCTCCAACCAGAGGCTAATGCTTAATTGCTTAATTGAGACCGACAAAGTCTCAGCCCACGTGCGGAGCCCAGGACTCGATCCCGGCTCTTAGAGGTGGGAGGCGCGACTGATGACCACTACGCCAACCTGACTCCCATTACGTTTCATTATTTTTCTCTGAATCACTCGAAATTTTTTTCGCCTGCAGTTCGATACGCATGCGGCTCTATGCTGCTGCTGCCTCACGATTCTCGCCTTTTGGCTCGGATCGCTCGTTGGCTATAAAGGACGCAAAGAGCATTTCACTCTTACTTTAATATTTATTCTATTTATTTTTTGCACGCGTAAACAACATAAACGAACCACAAGAACGTTTAGTTAAAACACAAGAGGCTGATTTCAAAGTTTTTTTTTATCTTAATCAATGATAAAGGGATTGAAGACGTTGACGAATTCACATACTTAGGAGCAAAAGTCTGTCGAGAGGGTGGCGGGATGAAGGACCTTAGAAATAGGTTATCGAAAGCGAGGAGTGCATACATTAGGCTGAAACAAATATGGACCTCAAAGAAAATCACGAAAAGAACAAAGATCAAACTCTACAGAACATTAGTAATTCAGGTTTTGTTGTACGGCTGTGAAACTTGGAAAATAAACAAGAAAGATGGCAAGGTGCTAGATGCTAGTAGAAGAAGTGTTTGAGAAGGATTCTGAAGATTCGCTGGGAGGATCGTGTGACGAACGAAGAAGTGTGCAAAAGAGCAGACATGGAGCAATTGAGCTGTGAAGTGAAGAGGAGGAGATGGAAAATAATTGGCGACGTTTTGAGAAAAGACAGGGAGAATGAATGTAATGTAGCACTGACATGGACTCCAGAAGGGAAAAGGAAACGCGGAAGACCAAAAACAACATGGCGAAGGACTGTGGAAAAGGAGAGAGAAGAGGCGGAGTGGAGGACCTGGGGAGGAGGTGCGGTCGAGAGCAAAGAACAGAGAAAGGTGAAGGGCCTGTGTACCACCAGGCACGAGGAGGACTGGTAACAGGTAACACGCGTCTACAAGCATCAATATCCACTTAAATGACTTCACAAAATAGTTTTTGCTAGGTAAGGATAGGCAAGATAACATCTACATCTGAAATTCGCCAAGTTTAACGTTTGATCATAATGAGCTTTAATGAGGTTGCATGTTTGCAAAGAACTCTTTTATGCCAAAGAAGATATATCGAATATTTTATGCTTGCGTTATTTTAAAAACTATTTTACTTAAACTAGTTCTAGATGAGAATCCTTATTGTTAGTTTTAATGTTGAATAAAGTAAAGTTTCAGAAGTGGAAGTGGGACATCTGCAATTTGAAAGCTACTGCATGTTATGAGCCAATGAACCCATCCCGCAGCGCGATCTCTATTTAAATTTTGTTTGTGCTAATAGAAGACTTCGTTAATTCAGTCGACTTTTTAAGTGTTCCGTAAAGCAATGTTTTTGATTCGCTAAAAGAAAGTCTATTACAGGAGCACTTGTTATCACTGAGTTTGTCATCCAAAAGCACTAACTTTGATAAAAAAAATAGGCCCGATGGGTCCATGTGTTCTGCTGTCGTTGTGTAACAAGGGAGAGTGTGATAAAAGCTGTTTATTAATAAATTAATTTACCACTGAAATTTGTACATGTTAGGGCATTTAACCTCCGTGTACGGGGACCTAGTTCTAGGCCTGTCCTGACCTTTTGTTTTTCAATTTTTTCTCTTTTCTTTTTTTATTAAGTTCAAATTGACTGTAATGCCTTTTTTCTGTTTTTGGAATAAAATTTAATATTATTATTTATCAAAATAGTCCACATAGTCGAGATTGCGATCGAATTAGCTGAGCTTTTGTCCGTTGATTGGCTCCCACGGGTCGTACGATCCGTTGATTGGTTCCCTCTGGTCGTACGATCCGTTGATTGGTTCCCTCGGGTCGTACGATCCGTTGATTGGTTCCCTCGGGTCGTACGATCCGTTGATTGGCTCCCTCGGGTCGTACGATTCGTTGATTGGCTCCCTCGGGTAGTACGATCCGTTGATTGGTTCAAATTTCTCTATTGTTACGCTTACTCAACATTTTACAGCTCTCTGACATACTGTTTCTGCTGCCATATTGCAGGTATATTAATTAGATGTTTGCGCAATATTTCGCGAAAAAACCTGAAAGTATTAATTATTGTTTTTGTGGGGGGCCTAAATACGCGAGAATCTCAATGAGAAAGAACAAATCCGTTAGCAGATTTAGTCCTAAGGGAACCAAATCCGCGGAGGGACCAAATTCGTTGTTACACTGGCCCGGCACCAATCCGGATATTTTGAAATCGCAAATGGGCCACAAGTTTATTAGTGTTGTACACTATTTAGTGTAACCCAAATAAAGTCGATTTACTAACTTACTTACTAAATAGTTTAATGCAAATAGGCCATTTTCGATATGTTTAGTACCAAGTTTGGACGTGAAAGCGAGGCTTGGGGGAATAAGGTTAGAGATGATGAAGTACTGTACTGTTGCTGTTTGTAACAATGAGCCGGGACTCATAACAAACCAAGTCTCGCATACTTCCGTTTGCCTGGCATTAGGAAAAACGAGTAAGAATTGGGAAATGTTTTGAAAAGGAGCGGATGCCAAGTTTAAAAATTTTACCGATCCTCGAATTTGTTCACTTCATTTTGATCAGTTGATCTCACAATTTCAAGGTTAAACTTCATATAATCAATGCATTCCGTGTTTTATGCATTTATTTATGAAAAAGCCTTCCTCTGTCTTTGGAAAAAGTAAAAATATTGTTCGGAATAAAAGAAGCGAACAAGCCGTTTCTGTAGCAAGAATGGCACTTCAAATTAAACAATAGTACGCCCCAATATGGAAATTTTAACAGCTTCGCTTTCACGTTTAAATTGGGCACAAGTGTCTCGTGCCCAAACGTAACAGAAATCGGCTATTGGTCTTGCGTCCACATGAAACTAGTAAATCTGCTCAACGAAACCTCATCTTTTTGAAACCGCTCTCCAGAGCGATTTTTTTTTAATTCGATCGCCGAGTGAGCGGATTCGCGTTGAAGCCCAAAACTAGATCTAGATATTTTCGAATACGCTGACGTCATGAAGTTTGGCCCAGGCTTTTAAATCAGATATCGGGCTTGATTTGTGCGTCTCGATTGGCAAGTATTCTAAAAACAATTTAATTCGTTAGAACTTGCATATTCATGTGAATGGGTGAATATGAACCGGAAACGATTGATGGATTCATGCGGACGCAAATATTTTGTGCAGTTTGATCTAACGGTTCGGATTAGTTTAGACGGGGTCGCAAATTTTTAAATTTGCAGATTACAACTTTGATAATGAAATTTATAACAATAGCACTGTACATCACTCATGGGTTTTTCTTTTTTCTGATTGGCTGTTCAGGGAACTGTCTGTGATTTGTTGATCATAGTTGCTCGACTTACGCTGAATGCTATTGTTGGAAACGAATCAAAGTGCAAGAATCACCAGTGATTTTAAAACTTTAATGCTGAAACCATGTTTTATACGGGAAATTCAGGAATCACTAGTGATCTTAAAAGTATATAATTAAACATGGACAATTTTCTTCATTCATCCATTCATTAATTGATCAATTTATTTATTTAATTAATTGATTATTTATTAATTTTATTAAATGTGTTTCAACTTAATCCCCTTTTGGCCAACTGCAATATAAATAAACAATATGCTTTTTTCATAAAGAAAATTCAAGTTCAACTGCCAAAAGTCCAAACTTTCAATGGCGAGAATTTACAACGTTCACGCGAAGGCGATCCAAACAGCACCAAAAGGCCTACATCTCCCCTGGAAGCCATAGCGGAGAAATACAGACGACATTATCGACAGTATAAAAAAGAGAGAGAACATTTAATGCGTCTAAAGGTACAAGATACAAAACTTGAAAACGACCAAAATGATGCAAGTTATGCAAGGAAAGAAACAAACGAATCTAAAGTCACCAGTGAAACAGATGCAGGTGGTAATAGTCAAGAAGGCGAAGAAAGAGAGAATTTTGATGGTGCTGGAAAACCAAAGAATAACACTTGGGCAGTTACGAAAGATAATGAAGGTGTGGAAACTTGCTCCGAACCAATCACAGAGTCACAAGATGCTCAAAGTGATAATAAAAAGGTTGAACAAAGCCAAAACGACATTAGCAACGGAAACGGTGTAGGAAATGTAAATGGTAAGTTATAGAATTATTTCTAAATTTTGTTTGTAGTTTAGTTATAACCTGTTCAAGTTGAAACGCTTTATGGTCATCGAAAGTAGATCAAGAGATAAGCTGACGTTTCATCTTTATCATCATAATTATAAATTTGTTCATCATCATTTCGTCGTCGCCATCATTAGAGAGTTTAAGCGTTGGAACATTTCTTCACGACGGAGGTCTATTTACAGTTAGTAGACTGGATCGAGAACGGCGTTATTGGCGCGAATTTTTTACTTAAGCAGCGCGCGTATCACAACGACGGACGCACGCAGGGCAAAAAGGCGCAAAAACAAACTTTGAAGAGCCCAGTCGTAACCAAACTTTAAATTGTAATATTGGTTACACATACGGCAAGAACCTGGAGCAAAAATCAGTGTTAAAATAATTGTAAGTAAATTATTTACTAATAAAGATTTATTGACATGCAATTTGTTTGGTGCTTGAAGCCATTCATTTGGTAAAAAAAAAAAACCTTTGCAGTTCTGATAGACCAACACAGAGGCAAAAAGCAGCTTGTAGGGCTCGGTGATGATCACCCCGACCGCATGACGTGTTCGTATACGCGACATCTGCTGACAGTTTAGTTCTGGTTGGCCTCCGTGACAACAAGAACGCCTGGTGCTTAAACTCTCTTTTAATCATCCTCCAAGAATTAAAGATCAGGTTCTTCTGAGCAAGCGTAGAAGCTCTACTCCTGTACGGAAGGGAACGTTGGGCACATGGTCAATGTGTGACCGACCTAGTTTCGAAATGAGCAAGTAGCTTGTGTCAGATAGATGGTGTTAAACACTTATTTAATGAGCCTATGTTGATGAATATTTTAAACTCTTTAGGGTTTAGTAAATTGTCTTATTGTTCGTCGGTTTGGGCCGACACAACTAAAAAAAACATTTTAGAACTACAGGCAGTACAAAACTTTGCTGCGAGGATAGTCACTGGGAAAAAAAATTGACCATATTACACCAGTGTCATGAAGACTTAAGTGGCTTCCAGTCGCCAAACAGCTTGTGCTCAGGGATGCTGTACAATATGGCTCCTCGATACCTGTCCTCACTGTTTTGTAAACTATCTTCTGTATACAAGTATAATATCCATAACTGTAAGAAACTTCATATACCAAGTTACAGAACTGCTACTGCCCAGAACTCATTCAAATACCGGTCAATTTCTCTTTGGAACTCTTCACCAAAATCACTTTAAACAGTCAAAATCAATACACAATTTTAAATCTCTACTTAAAGCACGCCTCTTAACTGATTTTTAAAATTAGCTATTTTAATTTTTTACTATATATTCATATGTATATATTTGCAATATTTTAAGGTAATTATTGTAAGTTTTATATCTAGCTTAAATTAAAAATATTGTAAATTAGGACTGAAAACCCTTTTGAGGAAGGTATAATAAGCGTATGTATGTATATAATGCCTCACTGCAGCAGTTGCTTGAGGGCTCGTACACCCACATGTTACGGGCCGTGCTAAATGTCAACTTGCGGGACCATATCTCTGATGAGTGACCTTTATGGAGACCTCCCTAAGATATTGTATAAAGTCGCTTGGAGGACACTCGGGCTTGCGGCTCATTGTCAGAGGCATGCGGAGCTCCTTGTCCACCACCTTGGCTTATGGAAGCCAATCCACGGCAAGCGTTGCAAAGGAAGACTCTTACTGCTACTGTACTCCATCAATCTCATCTGATTCGTACTCGCTCTCTTCGTCAGTGTTGTACTATCCTCAAAAAAAAGCTAGCTAGGTTGAAGCAGTTGGTAAGATCTCCGCCTTCCGACCACAAGGACCCCAGTTCGATTCCCGGCTCTGCCGAGATTTGAACATTTGTGCGACCTTTCTTTCCGCCTAAGCTAACTCAGCTTTCCATCCTTCCGGGGTGGGTAAGTGAGTACCAGCGTCTGCTGGGAGCTAACCTATGATGGATTAGTGTCCAGTCTAGGGGGAGTCAAAGACTCTCATCAGCTTAGCACTACAGAAACCGGAGATAAGTGCCGGCTCCATGGGCCATTTGGCTCGTAAAGGATTTAGCTTTAGCTTTTCGTCATTGTTATACTATCCTCAGAGTTATCCTAAATCCTCACTCTCAGAATGGAGCTGTACAGTAATACTCCATCAACGTACGAGCTATTGTACTCCATCAGTCTCATCTGCATCATACTCAACATTTGTAGACTGCCTCAAGAGAGATGCTGAGCTCGTCGCTTGCATGACCAATTGTGATGACTTGGCTTCAAAGCGTACAGCTCGGCCGAGGCCGCCCTAGTAATAATCATCGTCGTAATCATTTTCATCATCATCATTATTAACAACTCCATAACCACTGTCATCATCCTCGTCATAATCAGTCTGTCCGTCTATTTTTTGATTGTCGATTTAAATGTTATTTGAAGTGTATTTGCTTCTGTTGTGTTTTCTATATCTATTTTTCTTTTAAAAATTTCTTCTGGAATTTTATTTATCTTATTCTAAAACACATTGCGTATTAATTTCCAAAAGAACGACAACTAGTTGAAGAAGATAAGAAAACAAGTATTGCTCGCGAGGACATCAGCCAGAGCCATTACCAACAAAGGTTAGGTTCGAGTAGTTAGGTAGTATAAGTTCTGATCATATTTTTTCTGTGTAACAGAAATTCTGCCGTTTTAAGTTCTTTTTAGCAACTTACAACTTAGAGAAAAGCTCGAAGACAAATGACGTGGGTTCAAATCCCATTTGGGACTCGGATTTTATTCCGAGTTCTCATTGCATTTAATATCACTAATACGATTAACACCATTACCATTAGTACTAATACCATTAATACTAATACCATTAACACTAATACCATTAGCACTAATACAATTAGCACTAATACCATTAACACTAACACCATTAACACTAACACCATTAACACTAATACCATTAACACTAATACCATTAGCACTAATACCATTAACGCTAATACCATTAGCACTAATACAATTAGCACTAATACCATTAACACTAATACCATTAACACTAACACCATTAACACAAATACCATTAACACTAACACCATTAACACTAACACCATTAACACTAATACAATTAGCACTAACACCATTAACACTAATACCATTAAAACTAACACCATTAACACTAATACCATTAACACTAACACCATTAACACTAATACCATTGGTACTAATACAGTTAGCACTAATACCATTAACACTAATACCATTGGCACTAATACAGTTAGCTCTAATAACATTAACACTAACACCGTTAACATTACTACCATTAGCACTAATGCCATTAACACTAATATCATTAGCACTAATACCATTAACACTAATACAGTTAGCACTAGGACCATTAGCACTAATACTTTTTGCAGTAGTACCAGTACTGTTATATGTTGTCGTGGTTGTCTTCATTTCATCATGCATCATCGTAATTACAAGTTACGATTGATCAAAAGAGAAGTGCAAGGTGTTGGTTTAGTCTCTGGTCACAAGATCGGATCATGATTTAACAGCCTGGACCCGACTTCATGACGTCGTTGTAATAAGAACTATGCAGTTTTAGGTGTCCACACGAATTCGTGCACTCGGCGGATTAAAAAAATCCGTTCTGGGAGCGGTTTCAAAAAGATGCGGTTTCAGTGAAGGGATTCAATGATTCCGTATTAACAGTAGGTTGATTCGCATACCTGTCCGGGCCTAAGATGCATCCTTAACGATACGAATTTTTGTTCTCATGCAGGATATTTGGCGCTGCAGTACAAATTCAGTCACAATAATCAATGTTCACCTTTAAGTGGCATTAAACTGACTTGCTCCCAAAATCTTCAGCTTCGTAGCTTATTTGGTCAAGGCTCTGCATGTTTAATACAGAGGTCGCCGAGACCAAGATATTGATTGATTTTTTAGAACGTCATGATCAGTTCTTAAAGCGGGTTCAGGTTGCGGTGGCAAGTATTGCGTCTTTCCTAGAGATTGATTGCCTTATTTTGAAAAATATCATTGGACGTGGATAAGCAAATCGCTATAAAAGCACATTCTTAAAATCCCAGAGGATGTAGTTCGACTATCAAAAAAGATAAGTTGGAGGTGGGGGTTAACTTTCGTTTTAATGGTCAACCAACCGTTTAGCCTGTACGCTTATGAAAATGAATTAACATGACCCATGCTCACCAGAGTTTCAGTAGCTCAGTGGTTAGAGCATCGATCCGAGAAGAACACGGAGGATTGTGGGTTCAAATCCCATGTGGGGCTCGGATTTTTTCCGAGTTTCTCCTTGTCTTTGAAACCATGCATTTATTGCTTCATCTTAAATAAGCAACAATTTTCCTGTAAATAATATACAAACCGACAGTTTTGTTTGCTTTTTATAACTTACAAGCTGAGAGGGCACCATTTGAGCTTTTGTATGGCAATGTCGAGAAGTCATTTTTTACGAGTCAAATGCGTCAATGAGTCACAAATCAAGTTATGAGTCAGTCAGCGGTTTTTCGCCTAAGGTTAGGATTAGGGTTAGGTTAGGTGTAACCGGTGTTTTTTGTCTCAGGTTAAATATTTTGACTCATGACTCTTTGAACTTTAATCTCAGCGATGGCTTACTTTAATCAAGTATCCAGACAGAAACTGTGTGAAAGGTCATCCATCGACTTGGAACCGGCAAGTGGTTGTATATTTGTTGTGGTTGTGTATTATCTATAGAATGTCTCAGAACTCACTTAACTATTCAGTATGTATTAAATTTCTTTTTAGTTACTGTAACCATTCAAATGTTTTCTCTCATCATCATAGGGCGCCTTCACCTCCAGCTCAAACACAACCAAACATCCTCAAGATATCACTGACCTTCAACAGAGTCTCATGGTCTTCTCGCAATAGTCCAGTCCAAACGCCCAGGCCAAAACTATCCAGTGATCTAAACATGAACAAAACAACTCCAGAAGAAGTTCCGTCCTCACTACAAAACGAAGAAAATAAGACGGAATATTTTGAAGATATGTCAGAGTACAAGTATATTAGGAGACGACCGCCGGAAACGTACAAAAGCTGGCGGGAACGGAAACGTGCGCAGGCAAAGAGCACAACAATGTTTTCTCCACCGGCCAAAAGTAACGTAGGAAAACATTTAGACGCGGAAACGTTTAAGAAATGGGTAGCTAGTAAACGGCATGTAAAACTGAGAGAATCGTTAGAACCTGCAGAAATGTCTTCTAAGAAAGCATTTATCAAAACAGGGTTGACTTTTGAGCAATGGCGGGAATCGAAAAAGGGTGTAAAATCCAGATCTGTCCACGAAATGATAGGTGAATCCAACGAGGTTCAGCGTCATGTTCCGACGTCTGGAAAAGGCTTTGACGAATGGCTGGAAGAGAAAAGGCGTTTGCATAGCGCGAGAACCAGCGAAAACAATGAAGCAAGCAAACCAATCCTGGGACGATTCGGAAAATGTTTTGAAGAATGGCTAAATGATAAATTGAAGCAAAAACAAATTGAAGAAATCCACAAACTCACAACAAAAAAACAAGAAGACAAAAAACGAGAAAAAGAACAGTTGAAAAAATATCTAAATCCCCACTGCATGACCTTCGAAGAATGGATTGTAGTGAAACGTCAAGGCAAGCTCTTTGAACGACTACGAGCCCAAAGTGATCAGAAAGATGAACATTTCACACCAGAAGAACGAAAAGAGGATGCAAACTTGGTATTCAATGTCTGGATGACTATGAAGCAAGCACAGGAGCTACAAGATGAAGAACACAAGTATTACGAAATGAAGGCAAAATGGGCTGCGAAAGAAAAAGAAAAATTTAAACGGCTGAAGATAATTAACAAGCTTAAAACAAAATATGCAGCTCTGGAAAATAAGTGTGAAACTAAGTCGTGTTAAGGAAAACTGTTCAAATCAATTTGAAATTGTTATAGCTTATAGTTATAATTAGAAAAGAATACTTAAACCAAAATTATGATTAATTGGTTTGATTGTTATTATGATCATATTATTTGTTTTGTTTTTTGCTCTCGTTGTTGTTATTGTTTCTGCTACTGTTACAATTCTTATTACTATAGTGCAGCTAGCAACAATTAATATGTAGTGCCTCCTTTAATATGTGGTGCCTCCTTTAATATGTGGTGCCTCCTTTAATATGTGGTGCCTCCTTTAATATGTTGTGCCTCCTTTAATATGTGGTGCCTCCTTTAATATGTGGTGCCTCCTTTAATATGTGGTGCCTCCTTTAATATGTGGTGCCTCCTTTAATATGTAGTGCCTCCTTTAATATGTGGTGCCTCCTTTAATATGTGGTGCCTCCTTTAATATGTGGTGCCTCACTACCAATATTAATTGGCGTAAGCCTTCTTTAAATTAACAGGTCAAAC
>JAOBBB020137588.1:0-12689 GCA_025331005.2 Zoanthus gigantus
CTTTATTTTTTATAATAAACCCTAACCTATTTATAATTATGCCTTGAGTCAGCAAAATCTAATGTACTTTAATGTTAAGAAATGTAAATTGATGCGAATCACCAAGAAAAGAATTCCTCTTCTCTGTGACACTAAGCTCAATAACAATATTTTGGAAGAAACTCCTGAATTTTATGATCTTGGCTTAGTCACTAGTAACAAGCTGTCATGGAATGCAAACAAGGTTCTTGGTCTTATTAAAAGGACTTGCAAAGGTCTGAATGATATTGTCACCCTAAGGACGTTGTATTGTGCCCTAGTAAGATCTCAGCTGGAATACTGTACCATTACTGTATCTGGTCACTGCACGCAGCAAAGAACATCAACAAATTGGAAAGAATTTAGTGAAGAGCTACTAAATTTATTCTAAAAACTGATGATGATTATAGCACTCGGGTACAGAAACTTCACTTGTTTCCGCTACAGGATAGACGCTTCTTGTTTGATGTTTTATTTTTCTATTAAGTTTTGAAAGGGTATATCAATATAGACATTTCTGCATTTATTAATTTTTACTCAGATTCTGATAGGTACTTTCTGAGGGGTAGGGATGATTGTGTACTCAAGAAGAACTAAGCTAGGACAGATATTTTCAAATTTAGCTTTTTTGATAGGATAGTTGACATTTGGAACTCGTTACCATTGTCAGCTTGTCGCGCTCCAATTAAGTATTATAGTTTTAAGAAGGGAGTATTTGAATATCTGGCCACTCACAATAATCTTCTGAATATTTCTGTAGTTATTCCTACAATGTGTCAATGATCTTTTATGATCTTTTGTATTTTCAATTGTATTTTTTATGTATTTATTCCCACAATGTGTCAATGATCTTTTATGATCCTTTGTCTTTTCAATTGTTTTTTAGGTAGTTATTCCTACAATGTATCAATGATCTTTTATGATCTTTTATTATTTTTAATTATTTTTACATATATATGATTCCCTTTTCTTACTATTTTCTTAAGTTTAAGGTGGCTGCCCTTGTATGGGGTCTATGACTCTTTTGCTAACCGTCCTTATGTCATGTTTTTTACTCTTTTTTTTTTTCTTTTGCCATTGAATTGTAATAAATACAAATAAATAACCCTAATATTTCACTGAACTTTGTTGGGTTAGGGTTAGGGTTATTATAAAAAAGAAAGCACAATAACTTAAACAAATTTGTTGGGGGGAGAGCATCTTTTTAATTGAATAAAGACAGGGGCTTGATTTAATAACTAGAACCATTTAGACTGTGAAGGGAAAACAAAAAATTAAATGAAACTTCTGAATTTGCCATACTTAGAATTCATGCAAACTAACCCTTACCCAAACCCTACTCCTATAATGAACGCAATGAATTTGGATGCCATAGATAAGTTGTGCCAATATGGAAATTACTTAAAGCAGGACCCTCTTTTATTATCTGACTGTTTTTTGCTGAATAAAACATGAGTTATGTAGCTTTACTCCCACAAAATGTTATAATAAGCTTATGAAAGTATTTTTGTGTAAAATTTTGATATCCTGAAGTGCATTCTCTGATAAATCTTTCTACTTATATTGTTTCAGGCACATCTAAGAAACAAATTACATTTTTAATCCATGTTACAGAAGATGAAGATGAACACAAAATGTCACTTAGCATTTATTATTTTTTAGTGACAGTAATAATTATTTAATTGAGCAGGACTTTCATTTGATAACTAATAAATTTATATAAATTCATGCCAAGACAAGGAACTCAGAACTCAGAAAAAATCTGAGTTCCAGATAAGAATCCAACCCATAACCTTCTGTCATGCACTAAATGGATGTATTTCCGTAATAAACAGTATGTAATTCTCATAAATGGAATGTTGCATCGGTGTTTCTACAGAAACAGTGAATGACTTGTTTACTCTGACAAAGGACTACAGTCTGAAACATCAGTTTTTAAAACTCTTTTTCACTACAGTGTCAAATTTAACTATTTGTAAAACTGTGTGTAATTCTCATGTACTGAACATTTTTTTTAAACTTTGGAAAAGTGCAAATATTAAATAAACAGTAAAGGTCTTAAAATATGCTAAAGTTGGCACTCACAAAGACAACCAACTTCACAAAAGATAATTGTGTTGCAGAAACTTTTCACATTTAATAAATGAATAACTATTATTATAAGTATGTTTTGAGTCTAAAACTTTAACTCTTGAAACTTCCCTCAGAATGCTGAAAATAGTTAGCTTCTAAAAATCAAACTTTTTTTTTGGAAGGGGGGGGGGTGGTGTGACCTCAGTCTGGCCTACACATCTTGCACCTTTGATGCTTGACTCTGCCCCCAATCTCACTCCATAACAAATTTGAAAGTTGAGAGGTCAGACACAGTCACACAGTCTCTAGTAATAATGTGAACAACAGGATGATTATTTAATCATGACTTCAAGATGCAGTGCAAAGCTAATCATTAATAATTTTTTACCTCTGTATCCTGTGAATTTATGTAGTCAATTTTAAAATTAATCCAATTTTGATCCAGGTTTATCCTAGGAGAGACTACTTTAACAGCAGTATCTCCAACTCCCACTCTCCATCTTGCTTGATTTATAGCATCCTTTTTCTCCAAAAAATGGGCTAATTTTTTTTATTGGAAATTCTATTACTTTGAATTCATTTTTATACAGTGTCCATTTTATATTTTTTATATATTAACTGGACAAAGTTGAGAGTTACAGATCATACAGTAGCTTACTGTGCACATGTGTAGCTCAGGTTTTAACTTGGCAATGGTGATGAGAAGTGATTTTATAATATTAATTTCCTTTTATTTGTATTTTTCAGATGGCTTTCTTTAGGCAACACAGCTTGGACACAGAGGATAGTCAACGGAAATACAAAAGGTGAGAGGTATTAATTACATTTTGGTACACATTTCCGCACAGTTAATAAGATCTGCTTTGCAAACTTTGAGCCTTTGTGCAGTAAGTACAAAGTATAACTTTGATAATTAAAGATTGAAATGATTGAGTGTGCAAAAAACATTTTAACTTTGATCATCAATCAAAGTTTATTTGCCGTGATATGCTGAAAATGTTTTTACTTTGATCATTGATCATAGTTTATTTGCCGTGATATGCTGAAAATGTTTTTACTTTGATCGTCAATCGAATTTTATTTGCCATAATCCGCTGAAAACATTTTAACTTCGATTATCAATTGAAGTTTATTTGCTGTGATGTCCTGAAAATGTTTTTTACTTTGATCACCAATCAAAGTTTATTTGCCATGATGCACTGAAAATGTATGTAGTAAGAAATGGAATAAATGATCACTAGTTCGAATGTCTGGTTAAGAAATTCCAATTTCTATCCCTGTTATTCTATTTACCAGTACTGTATTCAGATTCCTGACAAAAAATGAAATATAATCTTTTACATTTTCTTTGTTTTTTTTTTTTTGCAGCCGTGTTGCCCAGTTATACCGGGAGAAGCTTGCAACTTTAGCTGTTAAAGCTCAAAATCAATTTGGACAACAGGTAATGATCACCATTCGCATTTTGAACATCTATTTTCCATGCCTGCAAGGGTTAGGCAGGGGCTTCATTAACGTTTCGAGCAGGAGGCCATCTGGATTTGTCACCTGGGCAAAGTTTATGCGAAGGCTTTAAAAATTAATGTTAAAAAATTTATAGTTGAAGAGGTGCTAAAAGCAGCTGGGCAAAGCCGTCTTTACAGCCGGTCAATTTGCCCAGTGCACGGCCCTTAATGAAACCCCTGGTTAGGCAGTTTTCTTAGTTTGAGTATGATAGTAATTTTTTAACATTTTATTATCATTTTCTAACTTTTTGGTTGTCAAACACATTTGGGGCTTGATAGCATTAGGAGCTGCATTAGAAGAGGCAGATTGAGATGGTTTGGCTGTGTAGAGAGATGCAGTGATTATAGCGTGGTGAAGAAATGCAGAGATATACTATAGTGTTTGAGGGGTACTAAAGAAACGGTAGACCTTAAACTTGTGAATAGTGATAATATAATCTCTGAAGATTGATTATGCTTAGGTACAAAATTGAACTGAGTGGAAGATTAATAGCCATTAAGAAACTTGTCTAACCCATGCAAGCATGGAAAATAGACATTTAAAATGTGAATGATGATGATGATGATGTTGATGATGATGTTGGCGATGGTGATGACAACAATGACTTTTGGTTGTCAAACACTCTCATCCATTTAACAGTACATAAGCCAAAGATACTGTAGCGTCTTCTCCGGTGAGCCAGTTGGTTCTTTAAAAGAACTGAAGCCTCTAAAAAAGCTGTTAACAGGATTAAGATTTTGTAACTGATAAACTCTTATTTTTCATTCGGAGGTTTTAATTGACACCCACCAGACACCCCAAACACCAAACACCCCTGAGAAAAAGGAAAAGGATTTTTTCAAGGAGATAACTGAAACACCAGAACAGCCATCTCAGGGAATGGCTATACCTTCTAATGGCAAGAACGGTTCAGGTTTGTAACTGCCATACAGTATGTTTAAACACAGACATACTCTTGAATCCCAGATAATAGTATAGCAAGCTGTGGTCATAGAATCTTGAGGTACATGTCAAGAGTAAGATTACCAATGAAGAGGTCAGAGGAAGGTGTTGGGTGGAGAACCTTGAACATAGATTAAGGAAAACAAGGTTGAGATGGTTTGGTCATGTAAAACATAGGGATGAGAATAGCATACTTAAGAGAGTGATGGAGCTAGAGGTGGGAGGTACAGAAGGCCACTAGGTAAGCCAAAAAAGACTTGAAGTAAGGTAGTGGGAGAAGACATGAGGCAGAGAAGAGAAAACAGTGGAGGCAACTCATATCACATCCAACCCCAGGAGCGGGAAACTAGGGATGATAAACAGAGACGATGATGATGATGATGATGATGATGATGACAATGGATGATGATGATGAGGATGATGATGATGAGGATGATGAGGATGAGGATGATGATGATGAGGATGATAATGATAAGGATGATGATGAGGAGGAGGAGGATGGATGATGATGAGGACGGTGATGATGAGGATGGTGATGGATAAGGAAGAGGATGATGATGAGGAGGATGATGGATGATGAGGAGGAGGATGATGAGGAGGAGGATGATGAGGATTATGATGATGACGATGATGAGGATTATGATGATGAGGATGGTGATGATGAGGATGGTGATGGATAAGGAGGAGGATGATGATGATGATGAGGAGGATGATGGATGATGAGGAGCATGATGAGGATTAGGATGATGAGGATTATGATGATGAGGATGATGAGGATGATGAGGATGGTGATGATGAGGATGGTAATGGATAAGGAGGAGGATGATGATGAAGAGGAGGATGATGGATGATGAGGAGGAGAATGATAAGGATTATGATGATGAGGATGGTGATGATGAGAATGGTGATGGATAGGAGGAGGATTATGATGATGAGGATTATGATGATGAGGATGGTGATGATGATGGATGATGATGATGATGATGATGATGATGATGATGGAGGAGGATGATAATGGATGAGGAGGAGGATGATGTGGATGATGATAATGGTAATGATGATGATGATGATGGATGATGATGATGATGGATGATGATGATGATGGATGACAATGATAACGATAATGAATATAGCTAGGCTGGAAAAAATTAAAATGTTAATAATTGTATAGGATGAAATATTAGAAATAGATTGGAAATGTCCTGAATATTATGTTGATTTCCAATTTTTTTTGCCTGAAACACTCACAGCTTTTGAGCAACAACTATATTGCTAACACATATCGCTGCTCATTCTTAAAGCATCTGATGTCTTTACTTCTAACGATTGAAAATGTTTTCAACTAGTTTTAAACTATGGTTTGGATTGGTTGCATTTTGGATGAAACATTGACAAAAGTTTTGCTGAACATGAGGTTTTAAATTTCAATAACAACTAGTATAGTTTGGAATTATGTCTATATAGAGTGACTAATGGCAAAAATTAATTATCGTACACACCCAAAATAAGCTTTTATAGACTGGCAATTTTCCTCTAAAAAATAATTGTATTAACTTTAATGATTAATGAAGTGGTGCGACTGAGGAAATTTTGCGTCTAAACTATTGTTTTTTTTTGTCTAAACTATTGTTTTGCTGAAAGAATGTACTAATAGCAAGTGTATGATTAATTTAACAAAAATGCCAACATGAGAGTGATACAAGACCGAGTAAAACCAAATTTTGTAGAGTAATTTACATAAAAAAATAATACAAATAAGAAATAAAAAATTACTCTACAAAATTTGTTTTCACTCAGTCTTGTTTCACTCTGATGATGGCAGTTGTAACTGCTGAAACAAGTCAGTTTTTAAGCTCAAAAGTGTTGTTATTTTTGAGAAATTATTGTTTTGCTCCTGTAAAATCAATTTTGACTCAGTAACTTGGATTTATTTCACATTTCATTCAGTATTGTAGCTTGAATTTTAATCTTTCACTTCCTTTTTCCATTGCCTTTGTTTTAATTTTCAGGATTTTGGCAATTTTTATAGCCTTTCCTTTGCTGATACTGTACATTGTTTTTGGGATACCTTCAAATGTACAGTGTATTTTTAGAAGATTTAGTATAGTGAGTTTTTTACAGTTTCTAAAAGGTGCCACACTTGCAAAACAAAAACAATCTATAATATAATATTATTTTCTCTAAAGAATTGAAGGGTCTAGTGCAAAAACAACTTAAGTGACTTTTTATGAAATGCTAAATTCTCCCAAGGGTTATAACTTATGAAGAGATGAGGATAATGTAGGGAGAGATGAGAAATTGATCAAAATTATTTTATGTATTTTTTGTCTAGTACAAAAACAATGTGACTTTGTATGAAATGCAAAATTCTCCCAAAAGTTATGAAGATAAGAGGGATAATCTAGTGAGAGTTGAGAACTTCATCAAACGTCACTTACGCTGTTTTTGCACTAGACCCTTCAATTATTCAGAGCAAAACTAGTATCCCCACGGGTTACTCAGTGTTATTCCAGATTTCCCTCTGGTTTTCTCAGTTCAGCTTTAAGTTTTCAAACAAAATTAATATAGAATAATAGCAAATAATTAAACCAATTCCCTAAACAAATCAAAGAATCAAACTCAAGATTGCTTAAACTGTAAAACTAAAGCAGTAAAGGAAAACTAGTTTCCTTAAACTGGTAGAGTTTGCGAATCGAGACGGTGACTTTATATACATACCAACTGTGCAAAGTGAGTTGGCGGAGGATTCTATTATTTCACCAAATTTTATGCAAATGAGAAAATCCCACCTATAACTCACTGTTACTCCTACAGAGTATCGTAAGTCAAAAAAGCTTACTGACAGAAAACAAAACCTACTTCACTGGGGGTTATTTTTTGTCTGATATCTGGTTTTTGTCTTCTGCATGGTTCTCGAAATATCTTTTTCGGAGGCTCCAATTTGAGAGGTCCAAACCTAAAGTCAAATAAAAATTCTTATAAGACGAATATTTTCATAAGATTTAATTGGAAATAATTTTAAATTTTAAGCATATTATATTAACATGTATGGTATTACAATTTTATGACATCGTCATCATCATCATTTAGCATCCCTAGTTTCTCACTCCTGGGGTTGGACATGCATATAATATGAGCTATCTCCACAGTTTTCTATCCTCTGCCATATCTTCCGTGATCTTTAGCTTCCTCATGTCTCCTTCCACTACCTTATTCCGGATCTTTTTTGGCCTACCTACTGACCTTCTACACTCTCCAACCTCTAGCTCCATCACCCTTCTAAGTATGCTATTCTCATCCCTACATTTTAATTGACCAAACCAAATTAAACACCAATTATGACAATAAAACATTAATAAAAATTAATTATCTGGAGTGTGTACAACTTTTTCAGGCCCAATAATTTCATAGTTATGGATAAGAAATTTTGGGTTTTTTACATGTAGCTGCATTGGTTTTGTAAACATACACCAGTTTGAACTTCAAACTGTGGCCTGACAGAAGGTGCTGAGCTTTGAAGTTCAGTTGTTAGTAGTCAAGGACTGTTCTAATTGAAGAATATTACAAGTTTGAATCATGCTGAAACTTATACTTTTTGCTAATTGACTCTCTAATAATCTGAAATAATTACTAATTAAATTGTATACACAAAAGTATGAAGATTATTCAGAATATCAATACTTATTACCCAAACTCAATCTGAAAGTAACTAGCAAAATAACAGAATGCCATGTTGTTAAAATCATGTTAAAATGTATGTTAAAATTAATTTGCTGGGAGGCAATAAAATTTTAGGAATCACTAGTACTTTCAAAACATATAAAATTAAAAATTAACAACTTAATATTTACATGAAATCTAATTTTGGAGTTTGTCGAAAACAACTACAAACTTTGCGCCCCAACAAATGCCAGTCAAGGTGTGGTTCATTATCTCTTCTTCTTGCATGTAATCTGTTGCCATCATCACTGTCTTCCCCTGCTGCTGCTGCAATTTCTCTTCCACCCATAAATGTTATCTATAAAGCATAACACAAATCAACTGATCATAAAATTATAAACACTTAGTCATAAAAATTACCATTGTATTACAAATGACCAGCATTTTAACTGTTTTATGGTCATTTCCATGTTCTAACTCATGCATAAAATCTTGTACACATGCAATTCAGGCCAGACATTTTTTATTTCCATATTTCCAGTATGTTTAAGTCAAGCCCATACATAAGTCTACCCCCCATAGCATTTTTGAAGCTAAAACTGACACTTTTTTTTAAGAAATTTCAACTTTTTTTTCAATACACTCGAAAAATGGTGAAATTTCTTAAAAAATGCCAGTTTTAGCTGTATAAATTACATCTTATAAAAAAAATGTCAAAAGAGTCATACTGTAAATCACTATTTTAAACTATCAGCGATGGTATTTGGTCATTCCTCTTCTTTTGTTTAGTGGCTCATAAAGGAGCCATTCGTTTTCTTAGCTTAAAAACCAAGGAAGTCTTCATCACTGCTTTCTCCAATGAAAGAGATTCTGCCACTGCTCCTAATTGATCATGAGTCTGTCATCATTAATGTTGTATGCAGTCACAATGTCTCCAAGATCCACCCTTCCCTAGAGCTTTCCAACTTGCACTAAAAAACAGCTACCAGGTCCTTGCAGATCTACTGTAGCTGACGCAGAGCAGCAGCAGAGTATAGAAGATGCATGGAATGAATGGAAGCAGGTATGGACAAATACATCTAAGGAGATCCTAGGCCCAAAGCAAAACCAGCACAAAGAATGGATCACCACAGAAACTCTAAGCAAAATTGAGAACAGAAGAAAGCTAAAGGACAAGATCAGCAACTACAGCAGAACAAGGGCTGCTAGAAGAGAAGTGCAGAAATAGTATAGTGAAGCCAATCAGGAAGTGCAAAGAGCTATCAAGCAGAACAAAAGAAAGTTTACTAACAATCTGGCAAAGGAGGCAGAAACAGCAGCAAATCAACACAGGATGAAAGACCTATATGAACTGACAATGAAACTAGCAGGAAAGAAGAGCTCTGCATCAAAACCCATCAAGGACGAACATGGCAACACACTACCAAGCAGCATGACCAGCTAAGAGATGGGGAGAATTTTTTCAAGGAATAGTTGAACCAACCACCACCACCAGGCTCTATGGCTATTCCACAAGCCGAGCTCATGTTGGATGTTAACACCAAAAAACCCAGCAAGGAAGAAATAGAAAAAGCAATCCTGCAACAAAAGAATAGAAAAGATTCAGGCCCGGATGGCATTCCAGCAGAAATTCTAAAAGCAGATATAAATACCTCAACCAGGCCTGTCAGTGAAAAAATCAGTAGGCGTGCGATCATTCGCTTGTCTTGGCTGACCGAGGCGTGCGATGGCATGCAGTGACTTAAGTGACTAAAAACGCAAGTGCTTGAAGATTCTGACTGCTTTTTTACTGCCAAGGAGACAAGCTGTCTAGACTGCTTTCAGCAAAAATAATTATTTTTGGTACATTTAAATGGGTTTTTCTTAACATGATAGAGCTCATTTTTTACAACGACCTCAACTTTTGAGGGACGAGTAAAAATAATTCTTGGTTGTACAACAAGCAAAGGAACAATCAAAAGGAAAAAACAGAGGGACCTGCAGCTACATGTTTTTCTGCAAATTCTAAAGGAAAAGAAGAACAATGATCTGTTTTCAATAAGTAAGAAGTCACTGCTTAGAAACACCAAGAGCAATAAATTATATATTTTAGGCGTGCGATGCAATGCACGAATGGCTTTCTTTAGGCATGTGAATAGACGTGCGCATGCGATTACACGCCTTTTATTGACAGGCCTGCTCAACGCAGATGCTATATGAGATATTTGAGAAGGTTTGGGAGGAGGTGAATATAATTGAGTCTTACTAGGAATGGCCTCTCACTAGGAATGCAAGTTCTTTACAAACAAAGTTTTTAAAATCATCTAAATCTTGTTAACGGCTCCGTCTGCCATTACACAACACCGGAAAATTAAACCTGGTGAAGCATTATGCTAACTGGTAAGGTCAAGTGAATAGTAATTGTGATCAGCTGAATAAATATGCAATGAGGAATCCTGAGGGATTGCACGAGGTGCAGAATTTCAAAGGCCCAATGAAGAGTGACACTATATTGAGTCATACATGATGATTCAAAGGAGTAGAAAAAGCGAGCAGCCATTTTAAGATATTTAACATGTTAAAAAGATTACTTGGACATTAGTTGCTTTGTTATGACTTTTATCGTAAGTTTCACACATTCTTGTAGCTATCTCAATTTAGTTTATATTTAGTTTTGAATTTCTTGCTTCCCTTGTATTAGAACAGTCTTTAACATGGTTGAAATAAAGATTTCCAACAAGGAGATTGCTTCATATTAAAGTCATGGTTGTAATCGAATGCTCAGTTCCCAACTGCACGTTCAAGACAATTGATATATCAGAAGCCTTGGCCATCGCTCTTCTCACAAATCATGGCCTTGCACACCAAACAACAGTTAATATTCCATCAAACTTTGACCCAGCACCCAGAGGCCCAAAACTCAAGCATTCAAAGATCAACATCGTGGTCACAGTCAAGGAATAAAAAATATTCACCAGCCGCTGGGAGGTCTTCTGTTCAGGGTCAAGAATTGATGAAGCATCAACTACTTCCCAGTTGTTCGGAAATTGAACTCAGGGACAGCCTCCTTAAGGCAAACCCAAAAATAACTGATGAATCATTACCCACATTGCTCGCTGCCATGCATGCCTTGGCTGTCATACCAGTCGCTACATGTGTGCTCCGCAGTGAGCTTCTGCAGCTCCGACAAGAGCAAGACAAACCTTTCTGAGCATTTGCAGCCAAGGTGCGGAATAAAGCAGAAACATGTAATCTTTTAGCCAAGTGCAGTTGTGGTGACTCTGTAGACTACACCGACCATATCATTTGTGACATCATCATGAACAGTTTATACAACACTGATATATGTAGGGAGGTCCTGGGACTGGCAGATATACTCGAGAAGCCAGTGAATGATGTCATTGCCCTAGTAGAGACCAAGGAGATGGCAAGGAACACTCTACCCTCCTCCAAGCTGTCAGCTATGAAATGACAGCAGAAAGACTATTGCATATCACAAAGCCATTGATAGAGAAAAATATTTGTGGATGGCCAAGATTCAAGGCAATGAATTCGCATATGTAGATCCACCCGCCAAACTTGAAAAAATTGGGCCAGTTTTTTAAAGTTGACTCATTATTGCCGAGCATGCACAGTTCATCACATAGCCCCTTTAAGCATGAAAATACTATATCCTATGTAGGCCGGTTGGGTTTAGTAATAGATTTTCAATTAATTAATTTCTCAAATTCCTTAGTCTCTGGGGTCTAATTTTATTTCTATTTATAATTTGTTCCCCAACATACTTTCTCGAATGAAAATTTTTTAAAAATAATTAAAAAATGTCTGGCCTCAATAAAAAATTGAAAGGTACAGTTAAACCTTGATTATCTGGACTCGTTGGGACTAGACGAAATAGTACGGATAATCGAGGGTCCGGATAATCAAAAATATGAATATTAATAAGGAACAAAACTGATTAAATAAAAAAACCAACATTTATTCATGAAAAAACACTTTTGAAAATCGTTTGGAAAACAAAATTTTTTAATATGGTCTACATCTTCATTATCCATTGTAAAAAACGTTTTTACATTGTCCTAAAATGTTGAAGTCGAACGAGCTGAACAAGCCAATAGAGCGTGAAATTTCACTCTGAGCCAATCAGAACTCATTCAAACGTTCTTCATTAGTTTTGACAAGTGCAAGCACTGCTCTTGCTTTTTGAAAGCAGAACAAACTCACTTTTCACTGCACTTTTCAATGTTCATCATCATCATCATCAATCCAGTTTTGATCCGGTTTTATCCATGTAAACGAGGGTGGCTGGATTTACCCCACTCTGCCAGCAATCTCTGTCACTCCCACCCTCCATCTCACTCGATTCTTTGCATCCTACTTCTTCAAACCAACACTCTTACTCTCCTTCTCCACTTGTGATCTCCATGTCTTCCTCGATCGTCCTCGCTTCCTCTTTCCCTTCACTTCAAACTCCAATGCCTTCCTCAAAACATGGCCATCATCCCTCCTTAACA
>JAOBBB020137662.1:0-12689 GCA_025331005.2 Zoanthus gigantus
CTAACCATTTGCAGATGTTAGAGCAAAGGCAGCACTTTCTCCTCAATTATTTTAAGACCCTGAGTGTTGGTCCGGCCAGGAATTGAACCCGAGACCTCCCGCACAGCAGACTGGCGCCTTACCAACTGGGCTAACCAGGCGGCGGTTTAGAATGTTTGCAAGACAAGAATTGTATGGATTTTGTGATGCATCAGAGTCTGCATACATAGCTGGTGTTTACTTACGTACTGTGACCTTGGATGGTGAAGTACATGTATGTACACAATTAGTTGCTGCAAAGAGGAGAGTCACACCTCTGAAGAGAATATAATTACCTTGCTTAGAGTTATGTGGAGCTTAATTGTGGGGCAGGTTAGTGAAAAAGATCCAAGTTGTATTATTTTTCTTTTCTGAATTTAATTATCTATTGTTGGACTGACTCATTGGTCACCTTAAACTGGATCTGCTGGGAAGTAAATGGAAGACTTTCGTGGGTAACCAAGTAAGTCAAATTCAAGCTGTTGTGAGCCCTTCCAGATGGCATTGATGCCCTTCTGAGGATAACCCTGCAGACTGCACTAGTAGAGGAACAAATCCCAGGGATCTGATAATGTCCCCATAGTAGTTCAACGGTCCTTCATGGTTGAATTTAGAGTCATGAATGTGGCCTGACCATCCGGGCATTTCCACTGCAGAGGAAGCTCTTGTAAAACAGAAGAAGAACCAAACAGTGGCAACTAACATTGCTTGAGCATCTGAAAGAATTGTTTGGTTTGTTTCCCTATTCTTCATTTACTAAGGTAGTATGTGTGGTAGCATGGCATCATTGACGGATCCCAATGTATTCTGACAGTAGAAACTCTGGCCTCTGACAACAGAAAAATTGAGACATTCTCTGGTGCTGCTGGTCAAGACAGCTCAAGGTAAAGTATTTTCCAGTGAAATTATTTGCCTGAAGGAAAAAAAAGTCTATTCCCAACAAGAGCAAGCTTGTTGTACTAAACCCATTTCTTAACAAGGATTGCTCGGCCTAACAAATGATGAGACCCTCACCTGGACCAAGTAGCAATATTTCTAAGAAGACTTCCTCCGACATTGGCACCCTGAAACGTGTGAGACCATTCATAAACCAAGACACAGCTGCTAAAGCTTACAAGGCCTTGATCAAACTTTATGTTAATTACTGCAGTAGTGTCTGGGATGGTCTTGGTCAACATGTTATATGTACCTGAGTAATAAGTTGCAAAAACTATAGAACCACGCTACAAAAATAGTCACAAAATCTAGCTATGATGCCAGTGCTGGTCCGATTCTTGATATGCTTGGATGGGATAGGGTCTCAGTTAGTTGAACAAAGCAAAAGGCTGAACATTACAATGTATAAGACCCTTAATAATCAAATGCCTATATATATGCAGAATATGTTTTCTAGTCGGAAATTCAGTGAACATATTGCAGGTACCCAAACCAAGAACCAATTCTATGAAGCGCACCTTTGGGAACTCTGGGGCTGTCCTTTGGAACAGACTTCCATTTCAGCTATTTAATTTAATTTTAATTTAATCCATTTCACTGCGTTATTTAAGCATAAGTAACATACATAGAATATATATAAGAAAACTTAATTAATTTACATAAGAAACAATTAACTATGTCCTAACAAGAAAAAAAAGTGATTGCAGTGGGGAAGGACTAAAAGGGAACATAGGAACCATTCGAGCTAGTCCACCCATGTCCACCTATATGAGCCTTATCCCTGGCATCTTTCAAAAAGGGCCTCAATGATTTTCTTTCATCAAAGGGCACCCATACCGTAAACACGTAAAATAACTTGTTTTAGAAAATTTTACCTAAACTGTAAATATGTACTGATGTTTTTAACCATGGATAAATAAAGTTTGAACCTGAACTTGAGGATGAAGTATTACGAGTTGGTGCCTGTCTGGCTTTCCTGTAGCATCGATATCTTACAACCGAAAGCATCTTATTCTACTACCCAAACATCATACTCTCACAAATCTGATAATAGAATATGAACACTTGAAGAACCTACAAAAAATGCAGGCCCACAGCTGCTTCTAGCAACTACTTGTCAGACATTCTGGATAACAGGAGCAGGTGACTTGTTAAGAATACTCCTATGCCAGCATGTGACTTGTTGAAGACATGGTGCTGAAAATGTACAGCAGATTATAGGCTCGATTCTAACTGATCGAATCTCACCCAAAAGAGCCTTCTTGAGCATCAAAGTGGATTATGCTGGACCAGTACCACTGAAGATAGGATGAGGTTGTGGAAGTAGAAATGAGAAAGCTTGGATAGCCTTGTTTGTTTGCTTGACAGTGAAAGCCATGCACCTCGAGTTGATTTCCAGCTTACATCTTGAAACAGAAGCCTTCTTAGCAGCATTGAAAAGATTCATATCTCATAGAGGAAAGCCAAATGCCACTCACAACGATAACAGAACAAACTTTGTCGGAGCTAGCAAAGAATGGCATTGTCTTTTTCTTTTGGAGAGGCACAATGAGCTTGTGAAGACATCTTCACAACAAGATCAGATTGAATGACACTTTATCCCTCAACCGAGGAGTTATTTTAGAGGTTTGTGGGAAGCTGGCATAAAAAGTGTCAAATATAATCTGCGTATAGTTGTCAGCTTAATGGTTGAGAAGTTGTCTACTGTCTTGTTTAAAATAAAAGCATGTCTAAATATATTAACCACTTACTCCAATGTCGTCAGACCAGTCAGACCTATAAGCACTAACTCCTGAACATTTTCTTATTGGCACACCTCTCAACAAATTACTGAAACTTGATGTGAACAGGATGAACAGATAGCAACACCTCCAACAACTACATCAACATTTTTTGGAAACGGTGGTCTGAAGAATATTATCTAGTCTGCAACAAAGGCCAAAGTGGGGAAAAAAAGGAGAAAACCTGCCATCTGCAAATTGTCTGATGGGAAGAGAAAAAGAGCACCCCGGAAAAGATGGAAAATGCAGAGTAGTAGCTGTGGAGACTTCAAAAGGGATTATTTAAGAGACCCATTACTAACCTTATATCATTATAGGATGAATAAACATTCTATTGTTCAGTAGCACAAAGTACTCCAAGGCGGAGGCTATGTTTGATGTTTGGAATAGTTGATTAGATAATATTTTTGTATACATGTAGTTGATTAGAAGTTGCGGTATTAAATAACTAAAAAAACAATAAAATCAGTATCTAATTAAATTTTGAAATTTCCAATTTTAAAAAGAGCAGGAGATCAAAAACAAAACTACTCAAGCATTTATCCCCAACCAAAAGAGATCAAACTCTTTGACAATACTAACCTACAACTCACTGGAATCCTTTACCAAGGAAATGCAAAAGTATCTAACTTATGTATTCCTCTTGTTAACTAATTAATATACTAATTAAAAATTATTGCAGTTTTCCTTATTTGAAGGAATTTAAAAGATGATGAGAACTAGTTTGAGGAAAACTATTTTCATACCTTTCAGAACACGAAAGGAAAATTTCCTCTGCTAGTTTCAAATCGTTTAGCTGGATGGCCAACTTCAGTGCCTCTGGTAGGCAATTAAATCTTCTAAACATTGCAAGAGCGGTTTTTAGCAACAGAGCATCTTCTGGTTCAGCAACATAGTTAACACAACTGTAAAATATAGATAGAATTGAACTTTTAGTTAGAACAATTAGTGAAGGTTTCTGGGCGTTTTAATAGTTTAAAATGAATTGCCAATGAATATTTTGACTTTCTGGGTTAAAAATAAATAAACTAGATGTAACTTAAACACAGCACAAATGTGCTAGTAGCTAAATTGAAGCCACCATAATGGGCACAATGGCCACATTGGTAGTGGGCTTTAACCCTTCAAACTACCATAAAAATAGTGTCTATGGCTTCTGGCATTCAGGGCCACTACTTTTATGGTAGATTTTAGAGGGAAAGCCTGTTACCAACATGGCCATAGTGCCGATTATTGTGACCTAAAGTTAGCTACTTGCACTTTTGTGCTACACTATATCTGTACTTGACGTAGATATTTATAGACACATCCCACAAGCATTGCACTTTTACTACACATTAGATGTAATTTAAAACAATACTGATCTAATGTATAAAACATAATGATAATGTATATAACAATATGATTTAAATAGTCTGCGTTAGACAACAAAAGAGCTAAAAGAACGCTTAAAACTATCAAAATTCAGACACTTGTCTGAGCAGTTTTGCACAAATGTAGACACAGTTGGTTTTGTAATAAATTCACAAATGCAAAACATTTCAAAGATTAATAATCATATTTGCATGACATTTATTAAACTTGCTCGGAAGCTTTTCCACGTCAATTCATCACATCCAAATGTTACAAATTTCACAGAGGATATGGCGGAGGAAAGACAACAGTGGAGGCGCTCATATCACGTCTGACCCCAGGAGTGGGAAACAAGGAATGGTAAACGAAGATGATGATGATCTACTGTATCACATGCTCGATAATCAAAGATCATTTAATAAGTTCCTTCATATACAATTTTATGTTATTCCAAGTGTCAACATACTCATCAAAGTACAACTGTAACATTTGTAAACAACTTTGTTTTAATTGAGATTTGAGGAGTTAAGTTTATCTAGTGGATAAAATGTTCATTTACTCAACTTTTTAGATTGTGAATAACAATATTTACAACTGTAGTTCAAACTGATTCAAAAATAGTTTTGAGATTGTACAGAGCTACAACAGAAGCAACAATAAAATACTGTAGCTTTGTAAATTTTCATATCAAGTAAGTAAATTAAAATTAATAGTAAGGATAAACCGGCTTTTTCTAGCAAATAAAATTATTGCAAATAAGTTAATATCGAAAAAGTGGCTTATTTTTTGCTGAAAATCAGGGGTTGACTTATATGCCAGATCAACCTATACACTGGAAAATGATACATATTATGGTAAACTAGTATATTTAGTCTTCAGTAAAACTGTAAATAATCTAAATTCATTCTGAAACAAAATATCTGGGCAGGCTGGTGTAATAAAACACCATATTAACTTGAAATATGCAATGTAACCATAATTTTCTTTAGTATAATCTCAAATTTTTACTTTCACCCTTACCTAGTACTGTATTTTTGATGTATAAATCGAATCTTTGAGTCCCAAAAATTGGCTCCAAAAATCAACCTCAGCTTAAACACCAGTAACATTTATGGATTTTTGACAGTGACAATGAAGGAAGAGTGTCTTGGCATCTCTCACAGAAAAAACCTAAATATAATTGGCTCCTTTAGGAGCCACCAAATATAATAAAAGAAATGATCACTGACTTCATCTTTTTCAGTTTTTATTGAGATGCTCATTTGTTTGTTTACTGTGATCTTGCAGGCTTTTATGCTTTTTAAGAGCAATTTTAGGGGTCGAGACTTATACCCTGGAATTTAAAAAAAGTGGGATTTTTTACCCTAAAAAAAAAAAGAGGTTGACTTAAACACCGAGAAATATGGTAAGTCAAATGATTTATATTTGCACAAGTTTAAAATATTACTTTGAAGTAGAAAACTAACTAGCGGTAAACTGGTTTAAGCTGCGCCGGTGAACATTTCTAAAGAAACAATTTAGTAATAAAAATGTAAATTCTATACCGTAAAAAGAGAGAATACTTACTGACGTTTCGGACGTTAGTCCTTCATCAGAGGAAGTTACATTTTTATTACTAAATTGTTACTTTGAAGTACCTTGTTAAATATAAACAAACTCTGTGAAATGAATTCTCATCAACATAGCCATCCAGTAAGTGAAGATGTTCAATTTCCATTAGCAGATCACAAGCCTCAGTTTCTGCATTATGTGCCATGTTATATGGTACTATCTCTTTAGCCAGCTTGACAAGGTCATCAACTGCTTTTCCTTTGCTAAGCCGATCAGTGTATTCTACTCTTATTTCTTCTGCCAAGTGTCTGCAAAGTGAAAAAAAAAACATTAACTTGAGTAAAATTCTTTTATTATTTTATAAAATTTGCCTAAGTGGGTGTGGTTGGTGCAGTTGGTAAGATCTATGCCTTCCCACCACAAGTCTCCAGTTCTATCACCAGCTGTGCTGAGATTTAAACACCAGCTTTGCCGAGATCTGAACACCAGCTTTATCACGATTTGAAAACCAGCCATGCCAAGATTTGAACATTATTTTTGCAAATCTTCTTTCCCACCTAAGCTACAGTAACTCAGCTTTTCATCCTTCCAAGGGTGGATAAATGATTACCAGCATCTGCTGGGAGCTGAGCAATAATTTAATGTAATAAGGCAGTGTTCTCCCCAGACCGCGGCGCTTGTGGTGCAGTGTTGTGTCTTTGAAAGGAATAATTACAACTTTGTGAAATGAATAAACATGCTCAAAGATTGCTGTTTTGTGACCTCTTGTTCAGGACAAATACAACAGAGACAGAGAAACGGCCTAAAGCCAAGATAAGCACCACTACGGCAGGGTTTTCAAATTGAAAAAAAGTAGCAGGAGGAAATTGTAAAGTAGCCGAAGCACTATCTCATCTCCAATGACAGCAGCCTTGTGGAATACAAAAAGTACCTGGTGCAAATGCTTGAAGTAGCCGGTGACTTGCGCCGGGCACCGGCTAAATTTGAAAACCCTGCTACGGGTTTAATGATGCTTGGGTGAACAGTTATCCCTGGCTCGAGATGACCAGTGACTGTTCTGGTGTATTTGCAAACTCTGCAAACGGTTCAAAGTAAAAAACCGACAAAATGGAAGCACTGTGTGGAGTGAGGAACCTTACACGTGCTTACGGAAGGATATGAAAGTCCAAGCAACAAGAAGAAGCTCTTCAACGTGAACAACACCGCATTAGTGCAGTTATCAATGGCGGTGTTGAACAAGCCATTCAGAAAGCAGTTTCATTCGAGCGACAGGTATTGTAACTCTTTTAATTAGTACTATCAATAATTTTGTTTGTTTTTTCCCCGACATTGATTCAAGTGTCATTCAAAAACACAAACCATTTGTATTTCTAATAACGATTTATTTGTTTTATTTTTTATATATACAGGCTGTAATAGCAGCTATGAAATCACTTTTTTTTAATTAATTAATTAATTTATTTATTTATTTATTTATTGGCTTGCTAAGTTTGAAGTTCCGCACACAATGAACTATTGATCCCTGTTAGACCTGGCTAAAATCCTGGGATGTGAATACATCAAGCACTTCAACATCAGAGCTCTTCAGCCATTTTCTGCAGAATGAATGCAAAACATCCCCAGCATCTTCTGTCCTTAGCAAACTGGCCACAGATGATAACCTTAAACTGGTGTACCCCAATTTATCCAAGCTAGCAACCATTTGCCTAACCTCCCCTGTCAGTAATGCTGAGTGTAAAAGAGTATTTTCAACTCTCAAGAGAGTTAAAACAAGGCTTCAAAGCAATTTAAAAAATAAAACTCTAAACATTATGATTAGGGTTACAATGGAAGACCCTGATCTTGAATCCTTTGACTTTGACACAGCAGTAGAGAAAAGGACCAAGCTCAAAGACAGAAGAATATCTGCTGTTTCTACCAGACCAGAATAATATTATATATTTATTATTTCAGTTAGCAATTGCTTAAGGAAAGTAAAGAGCCTAGGTCTTTTGATATTGAACAATGTATTTAGTGTTTTATTTAGAATCAATTTATTTAAGGTGATTAATGTTAATTATTACTATTATTATTAATGATCAGTTTGAACAAATATAGTAAATATTCTTAGTCAATGTCGTAATAAAATGCAGCAAAAAATTAAAATTAAAATTTGAAGGCAAAATTCCACTGTGGTTTGTTATTAATGCCCTTTAGTTGATAGATTGACAGATGTCTGTACAGATGAAAATCATAAATATTCATAACACTCATGAATATTTATTAGTATATATTCATGAATATTAATGAGCCATCGCTCTGGTGAAAACTTCTGGGGAGAATACCATAAGGGGCATTGTGTTTTCAAAACTGCTATTGACAGACAACAAATTTTCAATGGACATTGACTTGCCTAACATATTCATGCCCCCAGGTCTCCAGTGGCTCTTTGGAACCTAGCTGTCGATACTTGAGACATTCCCGCCCTTCACTTACTGTCATCCCAAGCACTGATAAAATGTCAGCTAAAAATCTCTGGAAGGCAAGAAACCATAAAAATTAACTCATGCATCATATTCAACAATTAAGAGACTGAAATAAATAATCATTTCATTGATACTTACAATAATATCAATAATATATATAAGATGTAATTACAAATAAAGCTTAGCTTAACAGGGTTTGAAATCTTCAGGCACTATTGTGCTGTTTATATCAACTTCATAATCATTTACACAAAAGCAATAAAAAAATGCAAGACATTTAAACTCTTGCTTCAAATTCATAAAGTCATGTATCGCACCATGCAATGCAGTGAACTCAGATTGCATATTAAATGGATTAGACTTCCAATTCAAATTTTGTTTATAAATACATGCACTTGCTAGCAACATAATCAACGTGACATTGTTCTAAAGCACTTGTCTTTACATTGTACTGTATTATAATTTCTTGTTCATTGTGTCACCAGTGAGTGCATGTATTTGTAAACAAACCACTCACGAGAGTCTCTAACCCTTACATAAAATTAGAAACAACAAAATACTGTGCTGCTTAATCTGCTTGGCATGTTACAACTGAGACAGATACTTTTCTAGAAAACTCATGCACAGAATGAAAATAATTCTTGTTCTATAAACAAATTACATAACCATTATTTTGTAATATTACAGTAATTGATACCTTATTTTCACAGACTGGCCACTTGACATAAATCTCTTTTAAACCAGGCAAGTGAGGTCTAAGAAACTTCAAAGGTTTTGGTACTGACGTCATTGAACTTGTGCTGGCTCTGATAAGGCTCCTCAGTGACTCCAGAGCAGGTTTGTAGAGACCAGTATCAGATTCCTGAGATAAAATCAAAATATGCTATAATAAACATTTATTAACAGTAATTATTAATTTTTATGATACATATAGATACCTGAACATACATAACTAAAATACTGCTGAAAATAAATAGCAAAACAGTTACTGTTCATCTGCAGCATACCGAAACTGTGTGCAATTCTATAATTGGTTTCGGCTCCATTAATTAATGCACCAATTGAAGAACGATTCAGGTGGAGCCACCCACTGAGTGAGCACAGTTAAGTAAGGAAAACAAATACAGTCAAACCTCGATTATCTGGACTCATCAGAACCTTGGTAAATAGTCCAGATAAGGTGGCCGAGACGTAGTTCAAAATTAAATCGCAAATGCGAAAACCACGATCTGAAGAGACTGGCTATATCCAATTCTTACCGTAAGTCTTTCCACTAACATCGTTAACTCTTCCTGAAGTTGACGGTCTTCTTCAGACTAAAGAAAATTAAACGTAACATGAAAAAAAAACAGAATATTATTTGAGAAGTATTTTGAGGACTAATGGCAGTATGTCTGAAAATCAGAAAGTTGTCGAGTCACTGTCATAAAGCTCATTGAAGTCAATAGATTTATAGCAAAAATTACAACTGATACATAATATAAATACATAATATAAAAGAAAAAGATAGGGAGAAAATCACTATTTACTAGTTCCGTTTCTTCTTCTTTCTTGGATGCATCTTTCCCTTTATTTTCCTTTTCGTCCTTTTTTTCTTTCTTCATTTCGACTCCTGAAGCCGGCGCCATGTTGCTAGTCCCTTTTCACTTTTGAGTAAATCCGCTGAACGTCTATTTTGTGGGCGCGGTATTATTACTTTGTTCCAGATTCCACTCAGTAACAACGATATATATGAAACCTGGGGCTAGCCACATTTTTTTCGTAATTCGAACTTCCCTCGGACATAGCTGGGAACCAATCACTGGTTTAGTTTGAAAAAAGTAACCAATCAAAACAGAGTAAGAGCAACGCGGCAAACTGACATTCCAAGCAACATCGTAAATTTCGCTTCTTCATGGCAAATTGGTGTTAAAACCGTTTGTTCCACACAAGTTTGGCCTCAACATGAGCTGGGCCAAGGATGAATGGAAAGACGGTCTAAGTGCATTTGTTTTAAATAAAGTTACTGAAATCGAAAAGCAAAATGATCGACTCGTCAAAGAGAGCAAACAAAAACAGTTCCAGTTGGAAAGTTTAGAAGCGGCCTTGCAAAAACAAAAACGATTGACCGATGAAGCAAAGACCCAGACTTCGGTGCAGAAGAGAGAGCTTCAAACTTTAGCTGAGTCATGCCAAGAATTAGAACGAAATCGACAGAAAGCTGTTCATGAGTTGCAAACAAAAGAAGCGCTTGTTAGTTGTCTTGAAGGACAATTGAGCAAGTCGAAGCAATGTCTGGAGGGCGAAACGTCCAGAACAACTCAACTTAAAACTGACTTAGAACGAGCTAAATCTGAACATTTGGAAGATATCCGAAAATTTGAGAAACAATCTGCCGATTGTGCAAAACTGCAAGAAGCAAATACTCATCTGCGACGCCAGGTTGAAGGTTTGCAAATTTTAACACATTCATCCTTACTAATTCACCATTAGTAATATTATGTGGGAAGAAAACAAAAAAAATGGAGTCTAATTTTTTTCAAAGACAAAAGCGATTCCACCGTCATCAGTTCGTTCGTTTACTTGGCAGCATAAATGTTTATAGCTTTAAACTTCTTGCTTATAATCGTGTTTTTTTGTACAACTAACATTCGAAATATCTAGCAAATATAAACTTTATTGATATTTAAAACATTTTTCCAATGGAGTGTAATAACTATACTGCCACCAATTTTTTGGCGTGGATCGAAATTCGAGATAAAGGAGCATATGGCAATAGCGATAGACTTCTTGATTGCTACAAGCTGTATATTTACTGGTCCGATAAAAATTATTGATAAGTGTTTGAGGGGTGCTAAAACTCGCTGCTTTCCATTTGCAGAACTGATGGAAAATTTTGCGATCTGGCATTCTGGGACGTATTTAATATTTGAGTCCTGTTGGATTTGGGTTAGGATTAAATAAATTGTCAAAAAAATTAATTTTTGTCTGAAGCTATAAATTTCCTCCTTATTCCATTCTCATTATTTTCTCCAACTGGTCATGACCAATCTATTAAAGTATTCCTGCTAGCAGAGGTCTCGTGACCCTTAGCAGGGAAATTACACCACAGCCTTGCTTGGCGCCTGTTTTAGTACTGAAGCAAGAACTCCTAACGCTCCTTGGTACTCTACAACACATTTTCAGTGTTGTTAGAATAATTTCAGAATCCATACATTATTCAAAGGGATTCTGTACTCCCACATGATTACCCACAGCTTAAGACAGTGCAGTACTGCAGAGTCTAAAGCCTTTTCTGAAATGAATTAAGAGAAGGCCAAGGCTTAAAAATAGCTTTTTCAGGATTTGTATGGCTCCTGAAAAACTTGGAAAAAACTGATCTGAAAAATAATTATATTCATGGATAATGTATATTATATAAGAAATTATATATGATTTTTTTTTTAATCTTTTCAGTTCTCTGAACTACAATATTATGAATAATAGTTTCACTTTGTTCACAGGACAATCGTTAGACAACATTAATTCCCTCTTGTCCACTAGACAAGTTAAGGTGTAAGTTTTGCCCTGGTAAGACTTAAACTACTGTACCAAATGTAAATCATGAAAATCGGAGATAAGCCACTAAGTATATACAAAACCTTAACTTTAGACTATAGGTAGACAGTAAATCAATGTGTAGAAAATTGTAATCTATGTTTTTGTATAACTAATGCAAGATCTTCAGAACTGCTGATTTACGGCATGTGTGACAATGCATGAGTTTAATTTTGTTCTTAATTCTCTTTTGCATTGCTTATTAGGTCAAACAGAAAGAATTCGTTGTCTGGAGTATCAGCGTAAACATTCATCCACTAGTGATGATGAGGTTGGCCTTGCAAGGTGCAATCATAGCAGCTCTAGTCAGGATGAAACTGACTCGAACATTCAGAATCAGCTTGCTGAGTTGCAGAGAAAACACAATGAAGAGGTTGCCCTCCGGCAAAATCTTGAACAAAAAGTTTCTACATTGGATAGAAACAAGAATGAAGGTTGCCCTCAGGTGAGTGCAATATATTTTTTATATATATTTTTGATATTAAGTAAGTTTGGACGAATATGTGGAAAATGCAAGTGGAGAAGGAGAGCAAGAGTGTTGGTTTGGAGAAGGAGGATGCCACAAATTGAGCAAGATGGAGAGTGGGAGTTGGAGACATTGCTGTTAGGGTGGTGTAAATCCGGCCACCCCCGTTTACAGGGATAAACCCAGATCAAAACCCTTGCTATAATGGCAGAACCATGATTAGTAAACATCATTTGCATAAAGATTTCTATTTTTTGCGAGTGAGTAAAAATAAGTTGTGTTTTGTGAGAATATACAGTAGTGAACTGTTTGGGTTTTAATGTCATTTTTCTTATTTGAAATTCTGTTGAGTATTTCCATCAGGAAGACAAGATTTACCAAAACTTGTAGCATATTCTAGTATCCTTGGCCATGGGTTGAACAAAAACCACATTTTTATAATGGATAAATGCTTGTGGAATGTTGCCAACAGCAGTCTCATAGCTTTCAAAGATATGTTTGTACTAAATAACCAGATTCATAGATATAACACCAGGTCTAGCA
>JAOBBB020137746.1:0-12688 GCA_025331005.2 Zoanthus gigantus
CTTATGACGTCACACGTCATAAAGCAAAATCTTGAATAACTCGGCAACCAAGAATGCTATTACAATAAAATAAACGTTGTTATTCACCATTTTGAAAGCTCTTTTGATCAAGTTAATTAAAATTTTTGTGTCATATACACTTTATTAAGATACATAAACTTAATGCGACTTTTCGAAATTTGCATAATTACATGCATTGTTTCCTATAATAAGGTATGTTTTTAGTGTTTCTGGTTAATCAATAAATCATATATTCAACAAACAGTAATCAGAGTTATTTGCATATTACTAACTATGTTGGTTCATAAAGTTTTACTTTTTGCTGTTTTTGTTAGATTCTCTGTGTACGAAGTGATTACCTGAGAATGAAAACCCCATCAGTACATAAAGCATGTCGTATGACTGTTCAAAAACTTTTATACTTCTGCATTGTCATTGCTTGTGGTGTTAGGGGAGTCTATTTTTCAACCCAGGTACAGTATGCCTCTAATTTGCCTTACCAGTAGCACAGTATACCATCAGTCATGTCATTGTCAGTTATTGTCCCTTCAGGGTTTTGGCCCAGAGGCGAAAGCCAAGAAGGCAACCTACTAGCCCCCGCACGTATATAAATATATGGATTTTTATGAAAAAAAAAGAAAGTACATGCACTCAAAGTAGGGAAAATGTTCTTGATTTTAAGACACTAGAGGTGCTTACTGGTATTGGGTAATTTTTGACCAGCCACCAAGGCTGCAAGGAGGTATAGGATAATTTTTGAAGCTTGCTATAAGTGCTAAGAAAGAGTTATCTATGTTCAGATAATAATTTTACTTTGGTTCAATGTAAAATAACTATGAATACTTTTGTGACAAGCAAATGTATTTCTGTAAAATTAAAACTACAGAACAAAATGTTTGGCTTTTGTAATTTCTTTCAGACAAATAGTATTATTTGTTGGACATTGTTCGATGTTGGAAATTATTTTGATTCATACAGCTCTGGCTTTTTTTTTAAAGGTGAAATTGATGTTGTTGTAAGAACAATGTCTCAAAGAACAGCGAAAAATAGAAAAAAACATCGTTGATGGTATCAATAGAATCAAAGATAACATATTTATACATACATATCAAATGTAATGATATCAAGACAAATAAATTTTTGTTGTTGTTTATAAGAATAAGAAATGCTTCAAAGTAAATGAAGATGACATTGTATCAATTCTAAAAAAACATATTAAGTTAGAAGTGAGTGATAATGCATGAAATGATTTTAAGGTCATTCAAAAAATTTTAGAATTTACTAAGATGAAAAATTGAAGATTAGAATGGTTTGTGGGCTCCCTGTGTGCATTTTGGCCTAGTAAGTTTGGGCACAAGTGTAATAGTCAGTTCTGAAGTCGATTTTTGGACGGGCTTGTGAGCAATGAATGTTTTTGTGAATACAGAGTACAGTGGCAAGCGGAAACCGTGTCTGTGTGAATGAAATATTATTGCAAGTATTCATGAAGATGATCGTCGTTTTAGTGACATATCTAGATAAAAACAATGTTCTTTTGAACCTTTGTACCAATGGAAAACCCGTGCATTTGATCAGATATTAATAGGAAATGGCACTTAGTGTACATAGAAGCCTTCGACAACCAAACCATTTCTGATACTATTGTTTTCGGTTTATCCTTTTTTAGCGGCGACAACGATTGTCGCAAAACCGAAGAGATGCGACTTATTCACCGATTGGGTACTATTAATCCCAATGGGGAATGAACGCTGTTTTTTTTCTCTAATTTCTTCATTTTTATGTTCTTATTCATCGTTTGTTATTTTTAATTTCCTTGCCCACCGCGTTTCTATTGGCTACTTAAATCGCTCTCTGCCTATATAAACTCACTCCTTTTACTGTCACTTTCTCTTTTACTCCGACGAAGGACTAACGTTCGAAACGTCAGTAAGTTTTCTCTTTTTATACGGTGTAGAATTTACCACTAAATCATTTCTGATATAAAAATGTTGTGGTTCAGTTTTTTTTTCTTGGTTTGAATTTTATTTTCTTTTGTTTCAAATTCATCATGCATTACCAGAACCAAAAGCAAAGAAAAGTAAAAATATACGATGTTAAAATTGAACCACAACAGAGACATTGCCATTGACTGACTGTGTTTACCGAATCCAGTACGATGGTTTGAGATGACAGCTGATCCAAACATGCCAATCCAATTGCAAAATGTGTTCAAAAACGATAGATAAGTTGTTTGTCGATTGTAAATAATTAGCTTAGAATTGCTACTCCTAAATGTATTATTTATATTCAAGCGATTCATGAATTTGCATGAAAATTTATTTACAGTATAGAAGTAAACTGCAATATTCACATGGTAATACTAGAAATGCTAAAGCCATTTTTTACATTGATAAAAACAAAACATCAAACATTCCAAAAAAAAGAAGTGGAATCATAAAATTCATATTGTAAAACATTTCTTATCAAATTGGCTTTGTATTTCATTGTTTATAGCATTAGTGCTTGTAGCTAAATGCAATTTAAATTACATGTGCAAACTAAGCGAATTGTATCGTAATATTCTGTTTTCATCAATGATGCCAGAAAATTGCTTTCATCTTCAATTTTGAGATTTGTTTTTAAAGTTCTTGTATTACTAAAGAAATTAATCCGTAAATGTTTGTATTTTGTACATCGGAAAACCATTGTGCTTTTCTGTTTCAATATCTCGTTCGTCCCACTAAACAAAAATTCTGTTTTTTGCTAGGACTTTCACGTTTTCATATCTTCCAGATTCAGTGGCCAAATATGATTGCTTATTCTTTATTTGGTTAATGTTGTTCTTCGTTCGTTATTGCTACTTGCGCTCACTGGATACAGTTCTTCCTAATAATCTATTTTGAATGATTGACAGGGATCAGGTTTTCTTGATCATCGTTCGCACCTTACACCTATGTCATTGTTGCTTTGACAGCCTAGAAGATGGTTTGGATCCACTACTGCTGAAAGAATGCACTTTAGTTTCACCATCGCTCGCCATATTATCTATTAAGTAGTTATCTCTTCAAGTTGCAAGCAATACTATATCATATCCGGTTCTAGTCTAGAACTCAGACTCCTGACAAACTTTTACTCAAAAGTTGTGGTTTTTAGATGCAAAATGTCGTTGTTAATTTTTTTTTGGGGGGGGGACTTAAGATGTTAAATTACTTTTTACAACATCTTAATGTAAGAAAATTAAACGCAAAAAAACTGTGTCATATACACTTTAAGCAGCATCTCTCATTCATCAGGTTGATTCTCCACGAGTCAAAGTTGCCTCAGTTTCATATCTAATCTTTCTTTAATCGAAACTTCCTTAATCTCTTGATCGTGGCAGTAATAAGCGTCAGAACTGTTCCTATTTTTCTTGCTTTATAATCTTGATGCAATTAATAATTGTAAGGGCCCTCGTTATCTAAATATCACTGTGTTGTTTAGTGCTTTTGGTAATCCCAACTACTAAGTACTCTAAATGTATACCCCACAACTTTGTCCTATTTTTCTACCATAGTCAGAGTATAGAGTACCGTACATCTTGGAAGCCAAATTGACTGGGGTTACTATTTGTACTCCAGATACCAGCACTTGTACTTTCCAGCTAACTCTGTCTGTCTATCTGGATCCTGACCATTGTTACGTAGTGTAGCTGTATAGCATCTCCCAAGGGTTTTGACTTGTTTCTCCTTGCCTTTTGGGATTTCTTACTCTCCTATTCTGAATTTTACTTCCTACTCCTGACCTATTCGATTAGTGACTTTTTAGACTTTTACCAACTGATCAACTCATCCAGGCATGTTAGGAAAATTTAATATTCCATCCCTTTTATTTTCTTTGATTTCATAGCCATATTATCATCTATGGATGTTTGCAGTGTTATTCTCATCAGTGTTTTTGTTACTTTCACAAATTATTCTTTGATCTTAGAATTATTCTATCACCAGTAGAAGTAAATACTTGATATTGTATATCTTGTGGCAATTCCAATCTCAAGGACGTGATAAAATCAATTTTAGATTGAAAAGTCTAACCACTATGGTAGGGAAAGTGGTTACCTTAAGGTGATGGCTAAACCTTTCAACTACATTAAACCACATGCTTCGCTTTCTTGTAAACATGCATTTCTTCAAATGTCAAGCAAGTATAGTACCAGCTCCGAGCCGTAGCCAGTCGGTTGTAAAGTTGACTGTAGTGAACTGAATTCTAATATATTCATACTACCTCATAATATTGCACTTTTGGAATATGGGAGATCATCTCTTATGTTGCTGACCCATATGCACTGGCCAGATCCAGCCATACAACTATCAGATCTTCTTCCTCTTCTTTGCTTGTTGTATCCCTTTACCGAACATGAAGACATACTTAGTGCCTTTGAGAATATCTGGTATTCCAACCTGCTGAACTGTGTCGTCCACATTTCTGTTGCTATCGTACCAAATATAATTTGCCACCAATATTCGTGCTGCAGCTCGAAATTGTCCCAGTCTATCTTTGCCCTTTTTGGTAGGAAAAATGATTTCCTTAGCAATGCACCATCGATGTGCAACAGGTTTTTCACTGGTCTCTTATTAGTAGGAACCAGTTACAAGCATAATCTTGGACTGTAATTGTATGTGCCTTATTACTTATTCCATCATTTCCAGGTGAACTCTTTCCGTTCTCCATCTTTACAAACAAGCCAATGGCCTTTTTCTATATTCTATTAACATCGGATGCTACTCCTGGTTGTGTTGGTTTCTTCACGCCTTGCTTTATCTTCTTAATTTCATCTGTTGACGTTATTTTAAGATGTTTCTGAAGTCCCTATTTGAAACAATCCAATTCGATTATGTAATCAAATCTTTTTGAGTGCAATATGGAATTAATTTGCTTTAGTGTGTTTTAAAAAGAATCAAATTTTGCGTAAGCCCGTTAGGGCGAACATAATTTGAGCTTTTGAAAACACACAAGTGAAAAATAATTCCATGTTGAACGAATAAAAGGCTCGAATATATAATCATATAATGAAAAAAGTATAAAAAAATGATGGTGAAAAAGCAAAACGTGACAGTGACAATTCATGCATGCACGGACAATTCATACCTCTAGATATCTTAGTTATATTGTCCAGATTTTTCTGTGTTGTGGTTGCATGTTGCAAAATTTTTTATTCCCAGATAACAAGTTTATACATGTATATAATTTTAAAAGCTATGATTTTTGTAGGTAATCGAATGGGGCCAAGTCGAATTTCGGTAAAATACAGTAATGACAGTGTAACCTAGAAAGATAAAATAGTTAATCATTAATTATAATGGAATGAATTTCATGCAGAAGGACTAGTTTAAAACAAATTTATCTTGGCAACAACTGCAACCACTATTATAGTCTTAAGTAATGCATTGCAGATATGAACCACTAAATTTTGCTGTTAACGGTATGTTAATTTGAGCTCGAGCCCAGATGCAGCATTTGAATACACACAAGTTAGGTAAAAATAAATATTCAGGGTCCATGCAGAATTACCAAAGTTATCAAAATAAATTCCAGGATTTAATAATTTTGTAGCCTTAATTTCAGGGACCACGGAGCCTTATTCGATGACCGTCAATGCAAGAATTTTTCAAATTTTTTCAGATTTTTCAACTTTGTCCAACAGCAGAAATGTTCCTAGTTCTTTATCAAAAGTGTTTTCTAAAATAAACTTCTGAAAATTTGAGAGCAACAAGCTAAATATTATTCCTGTGATCTAATGGAGATTTTACAGAGAATGTATGGCTCATTAACAGCTTTGCCCTCCAGCTGTTTTGAGTATATTTTAAAAACTTCTTGCATAGAGTTAAAAATTTCATCTCTTTGTTAGCTCGATAAGCCTTCTCAAGTTTTATACTTAAATCATATTTATCTTTGTTCATTCGCTACCTAAGGTTGTATGCTAATGAAGCAGATTGTAAATAATGACGTTAGCAAAGATTCGCCTGTACAGATGCAAATGTTCAATTAGCCAATATAAAATATACCATAATACCCTTTATTTGTCCACCAAAAATTTTGCATAAGCATTGTTTTTATTTTCTCTTAGGACTTATGATGTTCTCACGAGAAACTGGAAACAATGCTTATGCAAGATTTTGGGTGGACAAACAAAAAGTATTATGGTATTTTTGATATTGGCTAACTCATTGTTGCGTTGCGCAGAGATTGAATGTCAAATTCTGCAATGGTGTGAAAATTTGGATGCTAATCGAAAGGGCAAATTAGGAAATTATATAAAATTATCTAGAAACTCGTTAGCACTGACCAAACTTGACAAGGAGCTTCTCTGAAAAGTTAGCGTCAGTATAGGCTTGTTTGCACAACTTGAAAGTCTTTGAGTTCCTTTTGAAGTTTTAAACAAGGGCATCTAAAGTGAATTACTTAAAATCAATACGATAAAATGTTTTTAATACAATTACAAAATAGATTCTGTTTCGATCCAAAACATGAAGCTGGAAGCAGCAAAATATAATTACATTTTGACAGAAACGCTGCCCATGTCAAAAATGAGGGTCAATTATGAAATTTTAAAACTGGCTCTCAACTTGTATGGAGCTGCGATCATTCAGAATAAAAGGTAATTAACTTTAAATAAAATTTACGTTCGATTTCGTTAGGTGTGCTTTCATAGAATTGTTCAAAGAGTTTTCATAATTTGCTTCTTCCAATGCAATTCAGTCACGCAAACTGTTTTGATATTTTGCTCACGTGATTAGCTTGTTGCTATGGATAAATTTAAAATTGCAAACTAGAGATCGAGTTTTACAAATATATCGTGGGCCGAAATCTGGCTGTAATTAACTTGCTATGTTATAAGCGCTGATTTCATGCTGTTGGAAGCCAGTATAATATGGCATTATGTGCTTGAAGACCAGTCAAATTGTAGGATTTTGTACAGATCTCAAGGTGGACAGTTTTTCTCCAATATCTAAACCTAACCCAAACATGGTTTTCTCATTTTTAGGAACATCTTCCTCATCAGTGGAGTGAGAACCTTTTTACTGTTTATTATGCGTTTATCATCTCAGGATTTTCTATCATTATTTGCTTTTGGGCTGAGGTGAGTTTGAAATTCTTCTTGAACTTAATGTTTTAATTTGGTTTTCTTGTTTTCATTACTGATTGAATTTGTTTTACTGTGTTAGTCATTACACAGTAGAAAGAAACATTTATGTTACAATTATTTACTATTGGCGTCCCATCCAACAAGCATTAGTTTTTTACGCTTAAGTTATTGCTTATCTTCTGTTCTATTAACTATGACATGCTGATTTTTTAGACAAATATTCTGAAATGCAAAACATTTCTCCAGCCGTCCTTTTCCAAATTGGCCTAAGCTAAAATCCAACAAATTTTTAGTCTTAGCTCAGCTCAATGCATATTTGCCCAGCATATGTGCAATACGTCAGTGCGGGAGCTCCTCAGACAAATTAGATTTCCAAGATTTTTCAAGATACAACTGTGCTAAAGGAATCAACAAGAAAGAAATAGCCTAAGAAAAGGAAAATCACCGCTAAGGCTGAGTGAAACTTCGCTCCTATTTGGTACAGTAGTGGACCACGAGGCGCCTTTAGATTAACATGGACAACCATTTGATCAGCGATCCTATTCTAACAAAACAAGAGAACAGCAGCACAAATTTGTCGACTCTTATGCAAAGGATGGCTTCGCCAGTAAATGAGAAACTAGCCAACATTGCAGACAAATTGGCTAATACAAAAATCTGTGAAGAAAAGCTGAGGGAGAAAAGCCAACAATATGCTTGTTCACAAAATTGTGGGACTTTAGTACTCCTAAAAGTGAACCCAGAAATCTAGGCAAAGATAAGGATAAGCCCGTCACCAAGAAGTCGGGACAAATTGCAGCATATTTAAAATACAGTTTTAAAAGCAACAACAGGGTTAGTACAAATTGCACAAAAAAGTTTTGGAACAAAAGATTGTTCTAATGAGTGTTCAGAGGTGTCAAAGCCTTTAACGGATAGCTTCGCTTTAACACTTCAAACATGTGCACAGGTGAAGACAACTCTTTTAACGTGGCCTTCTCAATACGTCTTTTAACAAATATGCTCCGAGCAAATGGAACTCAAAGATAGTTCATTGTTTGGCAAAGATTTAACCCAGATAATCAAGGACGTTTGTAGCTACAAACCAACTGAGTTGCAAGTAAGTTACTGGGTCAGCTTGAAGATAAACAAACAAACATGTTCATTTCGTGATGCAAGACCAGGAAGGAAAAACTACAGTTATCCAAAAATCTCGTAAGGCCTGGATGGAAATCCCAGGCTCAAACTCAAAAATGGCAAAACAGTGGTAGGGAGGAACCGTTGCTCTCCGAAGAGGGAGACGAGAGCAAATCCAACAACAAGAACTGACCTATGATCCTATGATAAATTTAGTAAAAGTTGTTTCAAAAAGGCACGAGCAAATTGATTTAAAGCGGGGCCGTTTACAGAATTATTTGACTTATTTGCGAACAGTTTTGTCTGATCTTGAAGTCCTCAAAATAGTAAAAGGACGCCGAGTTTGAAAAAACTACGCATCAAACGAAAGTGCCAAAACAAATCAAAGTTTTTGATGTTGAAGCTAAATTTGTTGATATTGAAATTATTCAAAGAGGTGTTATAATCCCATGCTTTCCTGAAGCTGTGGAATTTATATCAACTCTCTTTGGCAAAACAAGATGGCTCGGACAGGGTAATATCAAACTTGAAAACTTCTAACAAATATGTAGCTTATCATCATTTTTAAATGAAATCCTTACAGTCAGCTGCCATTAATTTAATGGAGAAAAACTGTTTCATGGGCTCCGTTAATTTAAAAGATGCTTATTACATATTCTGCAGCAATTCATCTGAAATATCCAAAGTATCTCATATTCTCAAGTGAAGGTCAGCTTTATCAGTTCACCTGCCTACCGAATGGTCTTGCTTCTGCATCCAGAATATTCACAAAACTATTGAAGCCTGTATATGCTACACTTGGCTGAAAAGGGTATATATCTGTGGGCTATAAATGATTCGAGCTTGTTAACAAGATTGAGGAATATTTAGCTGAGTGCTGCACACATTCCAGGGTTTAGTAATGTGGAAGCGCTACAAATATTGGATGATCGCACTGAATGGAAACAGTCCTCTCCCTTCTTATTCTGTAGGTAGTTGACACCTACAACATCATGCTAATCCTTTACCTTCAGCTTTGCAATCCCAAGGAATTCTCTGTTTACGTGAAATTCCTCAGCTACATTTCAATATTTGCTTTGCATAGCTCCTGCAGCTACCCATCTACTCAAACCCTTATACTAGTACTAAAACGGCATCAGCTGCATGAGAGATCCGTGAAAACTTAATTCAGTAAATGATCCACACATAAGCTAGCTCTTTATTGAGAAGAACAATCTTACACCAAAGCGTACACCAAAGGTTCTTAGTGGCTTTGCAAGCTCTGTGCAATATTGAATAGTATTCTCGTCGAATTTCATAGAGCATAATAAAAACTTAATGAAAAGAGTCTTAAAAAAGGAGCAAGTCCAGGAGACTACAAAGCCGTCGGAAGGTTACAATTGTATATGATATCTGAGGCTTAAGGTGTCGTTACAAGTACCATCTTTCAGTTTTATCACTCTATTCCCACATTTTTAAATTTTCACAACTTTACCAACCACCAACCAGCTATAATCACACACCATTGTCACTCTCTACTTTAAGCCAACCACTCCAGAAGAACTTAAAACCATTGGCAATTAATCTAGTTACTTTTCCTTTGCATCCAGTCTACTATAAGCAAAAATTATGAAATGTTACGACCCAACATTCCCAGGAGAAAATCATAGATAGATCTGTGCATCAACAGTTTATTCTGTTTGTTTTGTATTAGAATGTTTTGCTATTTTAACTCCGTTATGCTTGTGGATCGTATTTTGAATACTGAAAAAGGTAATAAAATATAAGTATTTTGATTTAATGACTATCATTAACGTGTTGTTGCATTTATTAATTCATTGAGTTTTTTATTATCTTTTGAGAGAGAAGAGATAGGTAAAAACAAAGAGTTTTAATAGCGTTTTTAAATACTTCTTTGTTTGTAATTTGTTTCTGACAGACGTTTCATGTGTCAGGCTTGAGATTAGACCAGCCACGTTTCCTTAACAAGTCAACAATAGGGTTTTTTATCTTCAATGTATTTGTTTATGCGTTGTTGGTGGCAAAGTTTGCTTCAGCTAAGGTGTCGGATAACCAGATTAAGGTACGTAATAACGAGACTTTTATTCAAAAAATGTGTGTTTGCATTTCTTGGACCAACCCCCGTTTCTTCTTTAACGGACCGAATGCTATGACGATGATTTATAAGGCTTTCAACTCTAATCCATCGCAGATTAGCTCCCTGCAGACACTGGTACTCGTTTACATATCATGGAAGGACGGAAAGCTGAGTTAGCTTAGTCGAAAAACAAGGTCATACAAATTTCGATTCATAATATTTTTCCTTGGCAATATATTTATGAAGTGTTGTTTCTCTATACCCTGCTGTTTTCAATCAAAATAAGTAAATTATCGTTTGATATTTATTAGTTAACGATTGACTCAGTTGTTCTGAATTATAAAATAGGAAGCACTTTGTAGAATACTGACAAAGGTTTTCAAACTATCTAAAACTTCATATTGCTGGTGAAACACAATGAAACGTAATTCTCTACTACTAATTATGTAGTAGAGAATATACTTCCCAAGACTAGGTAAAAGATGTTTCGGTTTTGAAGGGTTTTTTTGCCAGCAAGCGTTTTACGTATGGACAAACGGCATTTTGACTCTTGACGAGAATTCTTCTTATACTTTATGCTTGAATGTAATATTAATTTGTTTAAAAAAATGAATGCATTTTAATATTTTTAAGAAGTGATACTAATCTTCTTTATCATCAAATGCAAATCCGTAGCTAGCATGAGGCATGACGAGACAATTGCCTCGTCTTGATTTTGGCCTTTTTGAGAATATAAAATAAAACCAGCTAATATAACTAAGGTGGATGAGTTGAGGGGAAAAGCATTTTAATGACATGTGAACTGTGTAGCGGTTTTTCACTGAATGGTTTAAGGTTACAGTAACTAAAGTGTTGTCTTATACAGGATCACCTTCATATGTTATTATCTGTTTCGATACACTCCGATCCTGCCTATGCTCTTCAATTTGAGACAGCCATGGCACATAATATTGCCATCTCTTATACTTGTACGACAAAGATTGCCGGAGTCACTAGTTATAACTTTAACTATTAAGAGTAGTAAACTTCTCCCTTAACAGTTAGAAAAGTGAAAGTTTTTCGCCCGTCGTTTATTCTTTACTGAAAGCTAGTAAACTTAAATATAAGGTTGTAAGCTCGGGCCTACAGGCCTAATGGCTGGCTACGCCACTGTAATGCAGACATATGTCCTAATTATCTACAATATGAAATCCATAAACGCTGGATTCATTTTAATATTAGAATACGTGTTGCAACATTTGAATGCTTTAAAATGCAGATGGTAGTTAACTTGGCACCAGTATCGCTCAGCAATGAAAAAGTGAACTGCTACACTTGCCCAAGATTGACTTTCTGTAGAAATATGCCACAAAAAATTGCTTTAAAAAAGCATTCCTGAGCCTCTAGATTTCAAACTTTTCTTGGGGACGTGCCCCCAGACCCCCCTGGCGGCTCGCGCCTTCTTTCCTCGTCTTGTTCTCAAGTCTGGCTACGGCCCTGAAATGGCCTCTGTACCCCAAAGTCGTCGAAAAGTCAAAGAATCGTGCAGCAACGCATGTGCAGAGACACTCCATGGATTATCATATAGTTCTCATTTCACATTTAAAATGACTAGTACTCACTGATATACAATAAAATTATATTAATTCGTTCTAGTTAAAATTAAAATATTTACTCGGTTTATGCTAAAGGCGCGTTCAAACTGATCAAACATGTAGGTCGAACATTATCCAACATTGTTGGGTGGTGTTGGACGGTGTTTGATCATTGTTGGTCGATTGTGTTGGATGCTGGATTGTTGAAACGATTCCAACGCAATCCAACAATATTGGATTTCGGTACCAGGTTCCATGATGTTGATCACGGGAGAAAAAATGTTGGACGATGTTTCTGTCTCATCCAACATCGTGTTGTTCAAACGGGTGAAGCATGTTGGGTCCAACAATGTTTGATAATGTTTGACCAACATGTTTGATAGGTTTGAATGGGCCTTAAGAAGCTGCAAATTCAGTACCTTTACACTACAGCTGAAAGCCGATTAAATTTGCTCATTTTTGACCTTTGACCGGCGTCAGTCAACTCACAGCAACTCAACCTACGCCTTCCTTTCTACAGTATATCTTTGTTTACATAATAATACCTTAAAAACTTGTACTCTCGCTTTCCCACATGACAAAGGTTCTGGATCACTAGTGTCATTGTCCGTTCGACATCCGTAACTGTTAAAACGGCAGTCGCTAAAGTATCACGAGTAGAGATCGAGTGAATTTGTTAATAATGCGTTATTTTTGAACCGGTGTCACAGCGGATTTGGACCCCTTCTAACTTGGACCCCCCGGTCCAAATCCGCTAGCAGATTTGGACCCCCCTCCGCGGATTTGGACCCCCCAGTATAATTTCTTCAAAGTAACTGT
>JAOBBB020137820.1:0-12686 GCA_025331005.2 Zoanthus gigantus
TTTTGACGGCAAGCTGCCCCCCCCCCTCCCCCCATACAATGTTGTTTTTCATCCAAAAAATTAGATCAAAATATCGGACCAACATTGAAACGGGGGAAAGGGGGACGGCTTAGATTTTGCGATGATCAAAAACGCTCTTTTAGTTGTTATAATTAGTTAAAAGTCTCAAGGTATTTTTGCCGGGATGTAGATTAATATCAAGAGGTTTGAGGAGACTGCCTTTTTTTGTAGGGAGAAGTGGGAGATTGCACGGGAAGTTGGGATGAGTATTTGGTTTGACACAAATGAAAGTATCATTTACTTCCGCGAATGTATTTGGAAGATGTGTAAAGGAATTTTTCGTTCAGTATGCCATTAACGTATGGAATTCTTATTGATGGGGGGATTTCATAATCATTTCTAGGCAAATCCTTGCTCAGTTCAGCAGTATTTTAAGTACCAGAACAAAAAACAAGGCATACAGTACTTCATGACTGCTTTTTACTAAAACTTTGTGTTCTGGTTGCAGCTTACTGGTATTTGTCCTTATTTCGCCAATATCCGACAACTAGCAGAAATTTCGACTCCCTTTGTGAATCAAAGGTTTGTAAACATCATTCGCATTAAGGTGCATTATGTACGCTATTTTGACCTTTCCCTGCTATTGCTTCTTTCTTTTGCTACTTTGTATACTATTTTGACCTTTCCCTGCTATTGCTTCTTTATTTTGCTACTTTGTATACTATTTTCGCCTTCCCCTGCTATTGCTCCTTTCTTTTGCTACTTTGTATGCATGTTGTTCCTTGTTATTTTCTCTTATCCTGACCGTTTCTGATATCTTTGAGCCTTTCTCCATACTCTCTTGCCCCAACATTTTTACCACAATGTTAGTCATGTCGTTGTCCTCTTCTGCTTGTTTTGTTGATACTTTCCCACTCCTCTCCTTGTTGTCGTGATACCTGCTCCTCTTGTATTCATCGTGATACTTACCCGCTCCTCTCCTTGTCGTCGTGATACCTGCTCCTCTTCTTGCCGTCGTGATACTTACCTGTTCCTCTCCTTGCCGTCATGGTGCTTGCTGCTCTCCTCGTCATCATGATACTTACCTTCTCCTTGCTTTAATGTTTTGTCTTCCCTAGCTCTTGCCCCTTCTTGTTTTCCAAATAGTCGTCATCTTTACCCCAAGTCTTGTCTTCCTTACTGCTTCTGTCTTTGTTTTAATGTTTCTCCTATACTTCTTTTCCTGTCTCTGTCCATTGTCTCGTATTGGCCCACTAATTAGTTCCGCATGCTTTTACTACTCGCTTCTTGGTCATGTTCTTATCATTCTCTCACCTAATCTTGGTACCTTGTAACCTTTTCTTTATCCTAATTTTTGTCGTCGCCCATTGTTTTTGCCTTCCTCTCCGTCCTCGTTATAGGGTTCCCTGTTTTACTTCACTTGTCCCTTTCCTTGCACTCGTCCCTCTCCTCATTTTCCTTTTCGAATCTGCTGATATTCCACTATTATCCTTATCTAAACGCTATTGGTGTTGTTCATTCAATTCTTCCTATCTAATGCAGATGGTATTACGATGCTATTGGTCGTCCACGTTCTTCGTGTGAGTTCATCCGGACCGCTTGGGGCATGGGTTTAACTTTTTTCACTTTTCGTATTGCGGTAATACCGTGGTTCTACTTCAAGTGTTACGAGGCTTGGTTCCGTCCTGAGAAAGAACAGCAAAGTCAAGCTTTGCTAATCTATCTACTGTCTACGTGCGTAATACTCGACGTGTTGAACATTTACTGGTTTCAGAAAATGTCAAGAGGTGCCTATAAAATGGTCCAAAACATGAGAAAGGAGAAACATAATTAATAGTGGAATTGTTACCTTAAGCCTCCATTGCGTGTTCTTGACCAGCGTCGCTCAATTTGGGAGACTACGTGTTTTTACAACTAGAATATTTAGGAAAGGAATGTAAGAAGCTAACGTTTCACACCTGTTAGTCCTTTCCAAAAGCAACTAGCAGCGAGCAAATGCATAAAACACCAGCTTCTTACACTACTCACAACTCTCACAAAGTTCCGACATTCATCAAGTAGTTTGACTGAGTACGCGCTGAACTTGCCGATGACACACGGCAAAAAACATTTTTTCTCGAAAATTTTAAATTGAATCACTTCATGCGTGTATATATTTAAACATACAAATTACTTCACAAATCTGTATCAATAGAAATTCTCCTTGTTCTTAAATCAGCGTTCTTTGTACTTACTGGATTTTGGGCTAAAATACGGAGAGGAGTAAAAATGCCCATTTCAAATTAAAACTTCAAAAGTCAGAATTTATAATTTTCAGGACAGGCTATAAATTTTGTGACATGGTGAGTAAAAAGAGGATAACTTTAACATTGGCAGATGTATTCAATTATGGAAAATGGTGTTACAACCTTGTTCGAACAATACAAAAGAAAAGTGTAAAAAACGAGATGAAGTGTCACACCATGTTGAGATAGTAACAGGAATCTTTCTCAGTCCTTTCCAAATTATTTTTATGAGCGTTAGAAAAACGTTGAAAGAGTCCCTAACAAAATTCATGATGCAACAAAATTTTCATGCTGATCTGACGCGTAAAATGATCTTGGCTATCCCTTTTTTGCATAGTCATAGGGATAAACCCCAACGATTGTTTATAGTAATGTTGTCTTCCGGTTTCCTTATCGAAAATCTTTTAATGTTACCTGTCAAAGACTCGTTTTTGCCAGTCTAGTTCCGTTCAAATTCACAAAAAGCAATTTAAAGAGATTCCAATTAACATAAAAGTTCTCGGATCCCCTGGCAGTGGAATGGCACTGCTGTCCCTTCCTTTTCTTATTGATCCCAAATGACTTTCGCTAGGTAACTTTTATCATAAAGGAACACAACCTTACAACAAACGTTTACTCTATAATGGAACGTATTCAAATATCGACTTCAATAGTATTTTATTATTTTTCTCTGCCTTCTAATAATTCAAGAGAAGAAATAATATTTTCCTTAATAATGAGAAATTGCGATCATCCATGGCTTAAAAAGCATACATACGTTTAGCAACATATCGAAATGAAAATAGATCTTACTCAAATATTCCTTGTAGTTCTCATGTTTAAAAGTTTACCCCTAACTCTACTTATTACCAAACGAAGTATATAGTGACTATAAGATTAAATGGAAGAAATACTTCTTAAACAAAACTAATCTCCGTGGTTACTTATTAACTTATTAACGCTTCGTACTTTTTATCGTTACGGCACATATTTGCGATGAAATCTATTTGGTGATTCAGTAATGCAAATCTTAAATGCATACCACCGTTTCTAAAATTTTAAAAATTAGGTAATTTAACTATTGCCGCTTTCCGTGCGTGGTTTATTTGCGTCGTCTGTCAACTCTCCAACCTCCTCGTGTGGATCCCCTTTCACGTGAGGTTGTTGGCTCTCCTGTATTGGATCTTCCACATCTTTAGATTCTTTGTCACCACCAGCCATACTAAATATACAACAATGTTATGTTAGGAAATATTTTGTCGGGGGATATATCTAGCGCTAGGCACCGTCCCTGAGGAGGATAGTTGTTTTAATATTTACCAAAATAATGGGATAAAAATGCGCTTTATTTTCAAAGAAACGATATAGTGTAAACATTTTTTCTATTTTTAGCACGCGCTCTTCCTGACATTTTGACTTCCGCCTCAAAATCAACTAATAGTTCTTGGATATCGCGAGTTACGGGAGCCAATCAAAGCTCGCGAAAGTGGATATCGGTTGCTTTGGTAAATACTATATATATATATATATATATATATGCCTGAAGAGCCGCAAGGACGGTGAAACGGCCGTTGCTCAACACTCAACAGTCGAAAACAACTGACTTTGCTAATTTTTATTTCTTTATACATCTATATATATATATATATATATATAATTGAATAAAATGAAAGGAGGAAACTACAAAGGTCCAAATGTTTCGGAAATCTGCCTTCTTCAGTAAAAAATTAAAAATTTACAATTAAAAATCTAAAAAAATCTCAAAAAAGGTAAATTTTTAGCTTTTTACTGAAGAAGGCAGATTGCCGAAACATTTTTAAAATAAAGTATGGACCTGTGAGAAGTTTAGGACCGAATATTTCAAATCGATGATTTTCTTTTCAAGTTTTTTTTTACTTGCATGTAAAATAACAGTTTGTAAATTTAAAAATTTTTTTCATCCTGATGATGACAGCAGAGCACTGTCGAAACGCGTCGACCAATAAATCATTTTCAAATTATTTGTTTCCTTGTGATGAGAACACAAGAAAAGACATTAGAAAACTAGAAAAACTTGAAAAAAAAAATCGATTTGAAATATTCGGTCATTTTTAATTTTACATGTATCAAAGAAGGTCTGCTCCCTAAATATACACCGAAATAGATACACACTTAGTAATTTTATACATCAAATTCAAAACCGCAACTCCCAACGTAACCTGAATCAAGTCTTGGACAACAATTTATTTATTTATTATATCGGAAAAGACATTCTACATAAATTCACACACACACACACACATATATATATGTGTGTGTGGCAACATGTTTTTCTTTCTATTTATTCTGTATATAATTATTTCTAGGATGGGCTTCCCTTTTATTCAAGTATTTATTCATTTCAATAAGCCTGTATCCTTTCGGATCCTCCAGCATAGCTGATTCCTAAGTTGATATTATATATCTGCAACATTTACTTGATCCTTAGGTGGAAAGGCATGTATATGGAGTTATAGGCTTTCCCAATTGTTTTTTTACTCATCTCGGATTAGTAATAGGCTGAATCACGCGTCACGAAAAGAGTATATGGTACCCTCAATACACGAGACACGCATCACGGATTAGTAAAAAGACTCATCACGCGTCAAGTAAAGAGTATATGGTACCCTCAATACACGAGACACGCATCACGGATTAGTAAAAAGACTTATCACGCGTCACGAAAAGAGTATATGGTACCCTCAATACACGAGACACGCATCACGGATTAGTAAAAAGACTTATAACGCGTCAAGTAAAGAGTATATGGAACCCTCAATACACGAGACACGCATCACGGATTAGCAAAAAGACTTATAACGCGTCACGAAAAGAGTATAGGGTACCCTCAATACACGAGATACGTATCACGGATTAGTAAAAAGACTGATCACGCGTCACAAAAGAGTTTAGGGTACCCTCAATACACGAGACACGTATCACGGATTAGTAAAAAGACTTATAATGCGTCACTAAAAGAGTATCGGGGTACCCTCAATACACGAGACACGTATCACGGATTAGTAAAAAGACTTATAATGCGTCACGAAAAGAGTATAGGGTACCCTCAATACACGAGACACGTATCACGGATTAGTAAAAAGACTTATAAAGTGTCACGAAAACAATATAGGGTACCCTCAATACACGAGACACGTATCACGGATTACTAAAAAGACCTATAACGCGTTACGAAAAGAGTATAGGGTACCCTCAATACACGAAACAGAGCATTAGACTGTTGAACAGGTTGAAAACAACTAACTTCTGACGAAGTGCTACCGCTCTGATCTCCGCTTTGTGCTTTCCTTGCCTTTTAACTATGAGTTAACAACATGCAGGACCACCATTACCTTTTAGTGCCCACTTCTTGAGTAGAAACAGCTGTTACATCTTTGTCTGTGCTACCATCCTTACTGTTGTCTCTTGCAATACCAAAATTTTCTGGCACACAGGCGGTACCACTGTGATATTGAGACTCAAGGGTAGAATTGTCTTCTTGCACCTGGATTGAAGTCATTGCTACGTTTGTAGTTGCAATGAGCCCATCCTGCGATGTAGTCTGTATTGCTTTTCCTTCTTCATCAGCTTGACTCCCACGTTCGGGTGTCGAGGAACAGGACGCTGTTTGCTTCTCTTTGTCTGGTAAAAGTAAGGTACACGTAATGAAAAAATGTTAGGTTAGGTATTCTAAAGTAATTAAAATTAGAAGAGAAAAAAAAGATAATGGAGGTTCAAGTTCATGATTACGTTAGGGCGAACTCGAGAATAAAGTGAAAGCAAAGAAATAATGTGAATATCAACAAGGTTAAGGTAAACGTATTTTAATAAGGTGAATGTAAAGGTGAAAGGAAAGGTAAACAGATATTAAGGTGAATGTAAAGGTGAAAGGAAAGGTAAACAGATATTAAGGTGAATGTAAGGGTGAAAAAAAAGGTAAACATAAATATTAAGGTGAATGTAAAGGTGAAAAGAAAGGTAAACATACAAAATATTAAGGTGAATGTAAAGGTGAAAAGAAAGGTAAACATAAATATTAATAAGGGGAAAGTTGAAGATAAAGGTGAGGGTTATGATAAATGTAAAACGATCAGTGGATTAAATATTGCACCACGGTATATGTAGGCAACCACACTGTGAATGATCTTCTCGGTTCTTTACAAAATTGTAGCCATTGCGAAAGAGAAGCCTGATAATAGAACATCGAGACTTCAATGAACAAAAATCAAACCCGTGAACTGTGCGATACTGGTTGAGCAGTTTTACCAACTGAGCTTTGAGATATGAAGCCATCCTAGGACAGCTTAAGTGAACAAAACGGTGAAGAAGAAAGTCGATCAATTGCATTAAAATATGTTATGTTAAGGATTCTAATTCTTGAAAGTTTGTGCTGAAAGACAAAGTTTAGTTGGGAAGAATGGAGACTTAACCTTTTTTTAAAGCATTATAACGATTTTACAATAAAATAAGCTAAGATCTTGCAAAATCTTGTCAAAGTACCTTTTATTGTTTTATTTGCAGTTTTATCTTTATTTTGCATGCTTTTTATGCTTCTTAAATTCTATACCTCTTCTAGAATATTAACAAATTCGAAGAATTACCTTGTGTTACGTAGCAGTACTTTTCTACTAAGTCCTTTCGTCTTACGGTCTCATCAATCAAACCTTTTCTCAGAGCCTCGAAGGTTGCCGCACTGCCTTTACTCTCCCTCCACTTTTTCAACATCTTATAAGCCCGCTCGTACGAATCCTTTTCCTGCTCTTCAATTGCATCCAGACTGTTATCGTCGAGATCTAATGCCCGACCGAGTTTTTTCCAGACTTTAATAATATTTTGAGCAAGTTTTTGAAGAAGGTTTTGTTCGGGGATCCCGCATTTTACTACCTTGTCTATTCGGAAGAGAACAAAGTTTTAACATTTGTTAGTTTTTAAGTTAGAAAGGTTGGCTAGGTAGTTTGTAGTTGCGCCCATCAAATTAACACTTTGGAAATTTTTTATTTGAACTAAATTTTTTAGATAATCTTAATCAAAATCCAAGGTTTTTTTTTGGGTTCTGTGGTATTTCTCCCTCACAAAAATCAGCCTTACCAATCGATTTTAGATCTATTGCCCGAGCCTTCCCTATTAGGAATACGTCATGCGGCATGCTTCGGTATGGTCAGGGTGCTGAATTTAAACATAGACCACCTACTTTCACGTCATTTGTAAATATCCTTTTTATTTGCATCTTACCAGTTGCTATTACTAATTTCATTTTGTGTGTGCCATGCTTGGAAACATTAACTTTAATGCTAAATCCTTTACTAGCCAACTGGCCCATGGAGCCTGCGCGTATTCCCGGTGTCTGTAGTGTTACGCAAATGAAAGTCTTTGACTTCCCCTTGATGGGACACTAATTCATAACAGCTTAGCTCCCAGCAGACGCTGGTACTCATTATTTACCTATCCCGAAAGGATGCAAAGCTGAGTTAACTTAGGCGGAAAAGAAGGTCGGCAGAGCCGGGATTACACTGGGGACTGCCCGCCCGCCCAATTCATTCTAATTCGTATAAGTTTATTTATTCTAATTCGTATTAGTTTTAAAACATTTTTCGGAAGAATGGTCAAACCATATCAACCAATTTTTTTCCTCAGTGAGATTTTACCATTTCAAAAGAGAGAAAATAGCTTACCTTCCACTGGTCTTTTAGGAGCCTTGTTGACCTTGAGATGATAAAAAGGGAATTTAAAATTTATGATTTTTTGCTTTTTAACGCTACTGCTATCGTTATTCTCAAAATGTGGTAAACAGGCGTCGTGTCTTGTAACTCTTTAGAGGACTATGGAGACGTCATAAAAGCATTGTTAGAGGATCGTAGGATTGAGGGGGATTGAGCATATTGGAAAAACGAAAAAAGTATCAAAACATGTTAGTGAATAAAAGGTGCTCTAACAGCGTACATGGCTACTGCGTGACTACTAATGGTAATAGGACTGGGTGGAGTCCAATCCCTTTCTATTATAATAAAAGGTGCTCTAATAGCGTACATGGCTACTGCGTGACTACTAATGGTAATAGGACTGAGTGGAGTCCAATCCCTTCCTATTATAATAAAAGGCACTCTAATAGCGCATGTGGCTACTGCGTGACTATTCTATTGAATAAATTGACGATTCATGGCTAATGGGCCAGATTTCTGACTTCAAACATTTCCGAATTTTTCTAAATTTTACTTCACTTTTATTTCAGTTATTATGCTAAGTTGTCTTTTAATTGAATTTTACGCTATTACAGTGACTTATATTCGTTCTGTATTACTCTCCATGCGATATTGGTAGAAAAACTTGCCGCAGCCTGTAAAACCATTGCTTTCCACTGACTGCAAACTTGCCGGCATTCTCAAAACAACAAAGGCAAACGTACTGGAGCTCATTTTAAACTAAAACAAACGAACCAAAGAAACCGAGTTCCAGAAATTGCTCCAGGTCAAGGCAACATGATATCCGTGGATCGAAATCTAGAAGAAAATCATTTCCAATTAACCACAAGAGCTTATTAAATCTTCAAAGTCACACCTCATCTTCAGTTCAGAATTGTTCCAGCCAAAAAAAAGACTCAACATTCCATGTCCCATCGATTACACTATCGAATGCGATGTCCCTTGTACCAAAACTAGACAAGCTACGTGTCCATGAGAATCAGTTCTCTTCAGATCTCGTTATGATCACCAAAACATGGCTCTGTGACTCAATCTTGGACGAAATTATTGACATATCAGGGTACTGCGTAATTAGGAAAGACCACTCAAAATCAGCTCATGGCGGCGTCTGCATCTTTGTCAAGGATAACATCCATTTCATCGTACTCAACTAGTTTAGTGACGGCGATTGTGAAGTGTTATTGCTAAAGATTAGACCAATTCGTCTTCCATGCGGCATTTCCTCGATTATTGTTGGAACTGCATACAATTCCCCAAGCGCGGATAACAAGCTAATGTTTGATCACCTCAACAATGCCCTAACTGCTGCAGAGGCTCTGTATCCTAACTGTGCTTTTATTGTTGCAGGTGATTTCAATCAACTTTCAATCGATAACTTGGCGCGCCAATTTTGTCTTAAGCAACTTGTTAAGTTTCCGACCAGATTGCTCGAACACATTGGACCTCATCCTGACTAATATTTCACCTCAGAAGTTTCCGCTGTTTGGGCTCTCAAACCACCTTACAGTTGTTACTGAGCCCGAAAATTGCCCCAAGCAGCGCAAAACCATTTCTCGTATCACCGTGCGCCAAAAAATCCAAGTTCCATTTGCGAATTGGGAACCTTCCTAAACTCTATTAACTGGGACCGTCTCATGCAAGACCACCCAACTAGTGAACATAAGCTCCAAGCATTCAATGACACCGTCAAGTATGGTCTTGACAACTTTATGCCTCGAAAATCCATCCGTGTATGTAACCAAGAACATAATCACTAAAAGGCAGAAAGCGTTTGCTGATGGGAAGGAAAGTCTTTTAAAGATGTACCGCAACAAAGTCAACAGAGAAAGCAAGCTCAGTTAAAAAATATTTCAACCAAGAAAAAGTACAACATACGAAGTCTAAGGACCCCAAGAAATGGCAGAAACAAGCCAAACAAATGTGCAGAATACAAAAGTCATCTACCCCCTACCAAATCCTGATAACTTAACCCTAGAACAATTAGCTGACAAAATCAGTGTTACGTTTGTTACGGTCATGCAAAACTAAAGTCCAATTTTGGCCAGTGATCTACGAGTCCCTTCCCACAATGATCAACCCATCCAAGTGCAACCCTCAGCAGTCCATAGTAAATTGTCTAAGCTACAAGCCAGCATTATGGGAATGGTGTTTTGCACATAATGTGTGGATAACCATGGCACACACCCCAGGGAAAGAGAACATCCAGGCCGATTGGGAATCAAGGAGATCCTTAAAAGAGACTGAGTGGGCCCTTAACAAGTCTCTTTTCAGAATAGCCATAAAAAACACCAGTTATAGATCTGTTTGCCTCAAGGCTGAACTATCCATCAGATTCAACCTTTTGTTTCATACAAATCTGACCCGGAAGCATATATTATAGATGCCTTTTATATATCCTGGGAAGCGTACACTTTTTATGCATTCCCACCATTATTTAGTGTGATATCCTCGTGTGTTACAAGTTATTTTTGGTGGTCCCTAATTGGCCAATCCAAACATGGTGGCCATATCTTATCAATATGCTAATCGATTATATTTTCGCTTTGTTTTACCCAGGGGAGCAGACACACTGCTTTTGCCATCACATCCTTAAGCGGTTTATCCGCTTAACGCTTCACAGCAGTCTGGAACTACTGGTTTGCCACTTGTCAGGGAATTGCTTACGAGTATTATCCTGCAATCCTGGAGGTAAGACACAAAAGAACAGTGCAGAACATGTCTCCAAAGATGGCAACGTTTCTGCAATTCTAGGAATGTCAATTCCACTTCAGCATCTGTAGCAGATGGCTTGGACTTCCCGTACCAGCAGTACAGCACAAGACAGTCATATAGTGGTATCAACATAGCGAGGAGAGCTCTATCAAACTAGGGGGAACACTTTTGTTGTTTACAGTTCAAAGTGTACCCATTAGATAAGCAATTATGTGTAAAATCCTGCATTGACGAGCATTTGAGGAGAAGAGAACTATTGCGTATTAACTGTAATCCTTTGTGGTTAGGTATCACACGGAGATTCCACGAGGAATTGGACTGGAGCTAGGTTGTCACGTGCCTACCCTATATGCCTTATACTCTGTTGCTACCCACCCTCTTGTGGGTGTATGGGTCAAAGCGCTTATCTCCCTCAGCCCCTCATAATATGTGTCCATTCACAGCTTTCAAGACTGAAGATTCAGATTCGAGCGTTCTATCTCACGTGACTCCCTAGCTCCAGTCCAATAGCTCGTAGAATCTCAATCAAACTTCACCTTACAGGTAAGTCTTGTTTAATTTTTTTATTATACCAGAAAGTTGGAACACAAAATCGTGTACCAAACTTTAGTGATACGTACTATGGCCCATTATTATGAATTTACAAAGCTGTATTGTCTTATTTTTTGATTCATTTGATAAAGTTTTTAATCTGCAATAAGTGCTATATAATTACAATATTACTAGAAATAATGATAGACTAGTGAAGTGCGTTCGATTTTCTTTACCTCCTCGGGAAAACGTTTCTTAAATGTCTCCAAATATCGAGAAATGAATACTCTGAGAACAAACACTTAACACACAAATGAAGTGAGAAAACTACAACGATTTAATCATTTTAGATACCAATCAATATTTTGAGGAATAGCTCTGATTTTTTTCATTAATGTTAAGATGAATTTCACGAGCGTTTTTCGATGGTCCTGAAACGGTAATGATCCTTCATTTTGTTGTTTATTTGTAACTGCCATATAATTTACTGAAGACTCGAAGATCATACTTGTGTTAAGGTATATTTGAGTTTTCGTTTTCTTAAAAATTTACTAGATTCAGCCTCTGAAACATTGTTTACAAGTCATGAAGCCGACATGTTTTTTTTTAAAAACAAGCAGCCGCAAAGAAGCAGAAAAAGGGCGAGTATATACATCCGGGATCTGCGAAACATTCCATGCTGATGAGCTTTAATTTTTCCACCTACGCGGCTGTTTCTTTGTTTTCGTTTTGCTGTACGCGTTCAAAGAACAAAGAAATTCGTGCAATGATTCACGAAACCTAGTTTCTAAAACAATACAAGAATTTAAATGTTTGTGTTTTTAAAAAAATCTCGCTCAAATGTATAAAATGCACTTCTTTTGGAATTCTACACAAGTAAAATGTTGTCTGTTCTTCAGATACGTGATAGTAACAAAACTATAAAACTATGAAAAACCAAAGCCGTTGCACGTAAACACTTACACTACGCAAAATTTCCTATCGACAGCATTTCGCTTATATAATCATATTCTATTAGGTATATGTAGCCCATTAACAAGAAAAGATGTCGGTGGAAGCCTGCGCAGTAGCAAAGCGGGAAAAATATGTAGTTTTCAGTCTTAGCGGACAGCACTAAGAGCCCGTTTTTAAGTTAACGTGTCAGATGTTGAAAGTGCGCGCCTTAGACAGATCTCTCAAATTCCGATATGCCTCGTTTTGCGGTTTACTTAAAATGATAATCTAGCTGGGAATAATACAATAAGCATATAAAATGGAAAAGGTAATTTTGAAGTAACTCAGTATAGTTGATGTTTTGTTAATAGCTATTGCATTCAGAGCAAAATAAAAACATACTGTGATCTTTTTATAGACTGCATTTAAACTTATCATCAGATCTAGAGACTGTGCAATGCTTGTGGGATGTGGCTATAAAGATGAACTCAAGTATAGATAGCACAAACGTGCTATTAGCTAACTTGAA
>JAOBBB020137906.1:0-12686 GCA_025331005.2 Zoanthus gigantus
ATATTACTTCATACACCCAGTGAGATGATATTACTTCATACACCCAACGAGATGTTATTACTTCATACACCCAGTGAGATGATATTACTTCATACACCCAGTGAGATGATATTACTTCATACACCCAACGAGATGTTATTACTTCATACACCCAGTGACTTCATACACCCAACGAGATGATGTTACTTTATACACCTAATGGGATAATGTTACTTCATACACCCAATGTAGTGATGTTACTTCATACTTTAGTTTCTTTCATGAAACTGTAAATTCTCACAACTTGGAGACAACCAACCATATTGCCCACGTCATTGTTGTTCTTTATTGCGCTATAAAAACACACTTGTAGACCGATCCAAATGCAGGCACTATCCAAATTATTTTATAGAAAATAATAGTATTTACTGTTTTCCTACAGCATGTAATTGCAACCCAGAAGGTTCCTTGAACGTTTCTTGTGATGAGAATGGGAAGTGTACATGCCGACCAGGAGTACTTGGTGTGAAGTGTGACATGTGCCAGGAAAACCATCACAATCTCTCTGCAGGCTGCATCAGTGAGTAAAAATACATTTTGATAACAGCTAATTTCTAGACCCTTAATGTTTTCAATAAAATTAATGATAAGCAATGGAGATGCGGAATTACTTAAATTATTCGTATTGTTTCTGTTTCTTCAAAGTTACTGGATGGGGCGCTCAGGTTTCTTGCCTTTTTTTCACCAGGTTTTATCATGTGAGAGCCCTGATCAGAAAACTTATGTAATCATAAACTGAACAAATTCATCATTAGTTCTTCATCAGAAATCAAGCAAGGAAATTCCAACGTGTATGAACTTAAGCATTTTTATTGGGTAACCGAGTTTTTTGCAATAGAAGTCATCCCTAGAGGGTTCTGGGGAGCAATAAAATGCTAAACAATTTTAAATTTGTCCATGATACCGAGAGAGGTTGGATAAGAAGACGTTAGAAGAAGATTCTTAATGTTTGGATCATTGTGTGTTTATTATAGAACAAGAGACTCGTTAAGACTTTACTCGTGGTATGCGTGGGACCGGGGACTAGTCCCAAATATGGCAGTCACTGGACCGAATCGCTAATCGCGACATGAAGAAAAAAAAAAAGAAAACGAAATGGAACCCAAAAGTTGACTCGTGGTACCACGAGTAAAAATTTAATGTTTAGAAATACTGTTGTGGCTAGCAGTGACTGACGTTTAGTCATCCTAGATGTAAAGAGTGCATTGATACAAAAACGTGTTTGAAGTCGTTAATTCTTCTACAATACTTAACTCACTTTACTCAAATTATTAGTTTAGTTTTATGATGTTTAGAGGCTGATTAAAGTTAATTCTTGGTTGAGTTCTTAGTTCTTGTTAAATTATTATAAACTTATTTGGGATAAATCTTTGATGCTAGATCTTTACCTGTGAAGAAAGGGTTAAAGCTAAGTAGTGCTTGAAGAACTTAGCCTCATTTGTTTGTTATTTTTATGACTAATTGAGGGAAAAGTTTGTAATAATAAATAATAAAAAACTTATGAATTTGCCTAATGATATTATTCTGATATAATGAAATACTCCGTCGGTGTTTCTAAAGAGACAGTTGTAGATAAGAATTTTTAAGTTGTACACCGTTAAGATATAAAACTAGGCACTACCGTTTCGGATTTTAGTTCTTCGTCAGAGTGAAGATAAAGGACTAACGTCCGAAACGTTAGTGACTATTTCTCAATGGTGTACAGTAATGATTTAATTCATTACATGATGATTCTGGGACAATAATAATTCAAATACCCCTACCACGGATGTCTTGTCTCGTTTGATTCTATGTGATTTTTTCTTTCATTTTGACCGAATAAGTTTGAATTGTTATTCTCAGAAAAAGCAAGCCTACTGCAAGTTTGAAACTATGTTCTTGCTTGTAAATACGCAGAAGCCGTACCTCATAGTTCTAATAATGTAACAGAATAGAGCAAGAAATGTGATTTGTTGAGAGTATTTAAATAGCGTTTACCAACAAGTCATACGTTTTTGTCTTCTGATTTTTATTGACGTAAATACTCTATGAGTATCCATCTTGACAAGGCCATGTTTTAACTTTTTATATTGAAGGGTGCCCACCGTGTTATGATGATGTACAAGCTCTGGTTAACAACTTAAGAATTAAAATCCGTGAACTAGTGTACATCATTGACAACTGGAACACGTCTGGTAAGGTCATTGTAGATGTTAACTTTGAAAATAAACTCAGAGAGTTGTCAGAAGCAATTGAAAGATTAGTCAAACAAGCAGAACGAGCCAACAAGACCGATATTGCTATCCAAGAACAAATCACAGTTCTACTTAAAAGGTATGGGTGTGCTCGTTATTCCTTGTTCTTCGGAGTTTGATCAGTCATACATTCTAATAATGTCTAGGATGAATGGAATATGCGTAAATAGCCCATTTACCCGTATATGCAGTTATACATTTAATAATCTCTAGGATCTATAGAACATGCGTCAATAGCCCATATACCTGTTTAGGTAGTCATACATTTGATAATGGCTATGATGAATGGAATATGTGTAACCGAATAGCCCATATACCCGTATAGGCTTTTATACTTTTTTACGATGTCTAGGATGAATGGAATATACGTCAATTGCCTATATACTCGTATAGGCTACTTAGTTTGAGTCCATGAGGATTTTTATTGTTATACAACCTTATAGGCAAAGTGGCATTAATAAAGTTACTAAATACTACAAGAAAATATATTTCGGAAAGAATTGCCCATTGAAGATGAGACTCCCTGTAGAGTAACCAATGAGAATCCAGGATTTGCAATAGACCCCCACACTTTATCATATTCTCATCTGGTTAATAATACTTACTCCATAGAGTGATATTTTATCTCCATTGGACCCCTCGCTTTTGTGGAATATTTTTTAGATATACAAATGTATCTCATAAATGGGGTCTCTTTTGTTCATTTTTAGGGTTGAGGGGGTGAAAATGAAAGCTATAGAGGCTTGGTCTAAGTCCAACGTAGCTAAGCTTTCCTCACAGGAAGGTGTTAGTAATTTGACAGATGCTGGAGAATCCTTAAACAGAACCAGGGAGATGTTAGACCGTATGGCAGCATTGATTATGGTTGACGGCATGAAGGCCTTGAATGCAAGCATTCTCTCAGCAAACAGTACTGGGGACCTCGCAAAGCGTTTGGCTGAAATGGCTGCAGAGGTATTTATTCCTTACATTGTATTTATTTACTCAACAAAAAGTAAAATATTTTTGTATTTGTACAAACTTCGTTTGCAGAGCATATGAAACAACTTTAGACTGCAGTTAGTGGAAATTGATCCAAAACCTTCGTTACCTTTTTTCGAGATCTAATATACATCCACCTTGCGATTTCGTACAAGCATTTTAAGTATATATTAAGGGACAAAAAGGACATATTTTAAGCAGTAATGTTTCAGCTGATCAACTGCCTTTATCAGTGAATTTATCTACAATTTTGTAGGTCGAGTTATATGGCTAAGTTTGTTTTTTACTTAAACTTCCAAAAAATTCCCGAGGTATAAATCGGGCTTCGTTTTTTTTGCGTTCAGACACAAATTGCAGTTCACGAGTTAATAGATATCTGAACAGAAATAGCTATAATACTACTGAAAAATAGCAAAACGGTTACTGTTCATCAACGGGATACCTAAATTGTGTGCAATTCTACAATTCGTTTCGGCTTCATGAAATCCTGTAGTATGCCTGCATTGAAATTTCAAGGGGAAATAACTTACACTAATCATAAAAGGATGTATCGGGGACTTGCTTAAATACGGCCATCCACCAGCTTACAAAACCAAGGTTGTTTATGAGAGATCATTTTACGGCTCTTGCTTCTGTTCTATTCACGACGTATCGACTGTCGTAAGATTTTTACTCAGTGATCTTTATCTATCATTTTGCTGTAATGGTTATTTCAGAAGGAACTGCAAAATAATGCAAGGAGCAAGCAAATGTTCTGTTGTATTTGTTTTACATTTCAAAAAAAAAATCAATGTTTCTGAGCCGGGACAACAATTATTTCACTATTTGTAATATGTTAAAAACAGTGTAGTCTACGCTTTTGAAGGTGTACAGCTGGCAACATATAATCCGAGTTCAAATTTCAAATATTAAATAAAAACTACTAATCAGTGTGTTCAGACAAAGATTTGAATCTGTTGTATTAACATCCGTTTATTTGTCGGAAGTGAAATTACATTCGAGGGTTACGTAACTGAAACCGTAAACACTAATGGAATAATTAAAATGACAATGTTAACAAGCAAAACTCGTTACTTACTGCATACGAAGCCCTATATTTAGTTCATGCAGCTATGCGTCTTGTCGTATTTAAGAAAACAATCTAAAGTGTTAAGTCCTGATCTTCAGTTTTTTTCTTGAAATTTAATTGGAAAAGTTTTTTAACAATTTTCAAAATTTTTCAGGCAAGGGAACTTGCCAGTAAACATGAACATGAAGCCGATAAGATTGAGGAGACAGTTCATGGCGCCCTGAACAACTCAAAGAAGGCAACGGAAGTAACAAGAGATGCTGTAGTAGCTCTAAATAAAACTTATATTGACTTGGCTGACATTTTACGACGGTTACGGAAGGTGGAACGTCTGAGCCAGGTGACGCAAGGAAATGCTACATCAGCAAAGGAAAGGGCCGAGGCTTCCTTGAGTGACGCAGAAGACATTTATAAAAATGCGACGGCTCCACTCCCAGATATTGGTCTCGACGAATTACGAAGTAATTATGCACTTTTTATAAGTTTTCTAATTTGCTTAACATTTTTAGTACTGTAATTATTAGATTGAATAACACCAATCATTTCTACTCTTCAAGATCAACAAAATAACTTTTGCAAAATATATTGCCAAAAATGAATGGTCACTTTATAGGGTTTCATCAACTGGTTCAAAAGTTAGAATGAATAACAACAATCATTTTTACTCTTCAGGACAAACAAAATGAATGTCACTTTATAGGGTTTCATCAACTGGTTCAAAAGTTAGAATGAATAACAACAATCATTTCTACTCTTCAGGACAAACAAAATGAATGTCATAAATGGGATGCTGCATCGTTGTTTCGATGAAATAAAAATAAATATATAAGTTTTACACCGTGGTGAATAGAATTGTGAAAACTGACTTTTCATTCTATAGTCCTTCGTCGGAAAATGTAGGATAAATTCATAGCCAAAAATTATAAGGTTATTGCAATCTAGAATATATTGTGCACCCATTTATGACAATGCTCTTCTCAATCTATTTGCCCTATGTTTTAGGAAATGCGACTCAAATTGAAACAGAAGCTCTTGGTAAAAAAGAAAAAGCAGATATGATTATGGCAGAGCTTGATGTTTTGGTGGCAAGCTTTAACGTTAAAGAAGACGATGTTCGTAAAAAGATGGCTTTGTGGTCTGACCTCATGGCTAGACTGAGAAACCTCACCGAGCAGGTCCGACTGGCCAACCATACTGCTCACGCTGCTGTTAAGAAAGGGGAAGACACTCTGAAGAAAGCTTTTAATCTTCTCGAACTCTTAGAGGTTTGTAAGAAATAACATATTGGTCCCAGTGTAGTTCCATTATCAGAAGTTTGGGTTTGAATGTGGATAATCTAGCTTACAATACCGTTTTGAAAACCGAAAGATTTATCCTCAGATGAAACGCATCAGGTGTTGTAAATATCCAGTTATCCAACTTTCTTGGTTCCTACCATTTGGGATTTCTAAGTGAGTTTCATTTATCATCACGGTCATAATCATTATCACGGCAGCATGTTAAAACTCTCTTTGCACTATTGGTGATAATAATCGTAATCATAAACATAATCATAGTCATAGCCATAGCCCTAGTCATAGTCATAATCATAGTCATAGTCATAATCATAATCATAGCCATAGTCATAGTCATAGTCATAATTATAATCATAGTCATAATCATAGTCATAACCCTAGTCATAGTCATAGCCATAGTCATAGCCATAGTCACAGCCAAAGTCATAGTCATAGCCCTAGTCATAGCCATAGTCATAGTCATAGCTATAGCAATATTCATAGCCCTAGTCATATTCATAGCCATAGTCATAGCCATAGTCATAGTCATAATTATAATCATAGTCATAATCATAGTCATAGCGATAGTCATAATCATAGTCATAGTCATAGTCATAGCCCTAATCATAGTCATAGCCATAGTCATAGCAATAGTCATAGCCATAGTCATAGCCATAGTCCCGAAACACAGGGATTTGTTTGTAGTTTCTTGATGTTTGTGGGGACTGAAAGTGTTAGAAGTTATTATTATGGTGGCCTTCGTGGCCATATTTAGTTTTTGCGTGTATTTGATATTGAATTATTAAACTTCTGTTTCGTGTTGTTTTTAGGGATTTAACCAGCAGATTGCAAGATCTAAGAATGAGTCTGAAGAGGCAAAGAAACTTATTCCAGAAATCGAGCGACTTATTGAATCGGCCAATAACAAAACCAAAAACGCAAGTGCAGAACTTGGTGATGCTCAGAGAATCGCCAGTGAGTCAAAAGCTTTGGCTAACAGTTCTCAGAAAACTGCAGATGGAGCAAAGGAGGTAAGGTTTTTAAATAGACAACAAGTGGAAATTTTGAAAATTTTCCTGTTTTGTAAGTGGTAATGGTAGTGTAAACAATTTATTTGATTAATTGGCAAAACTATCATTATACATCGTTAAACATTAACTGAATTCATCCACTCCTTTTTTACCCCACTGTCTTCGCCATGCAAGTAATTCGAGAAAATCTTCCAATGTTGAGTACCAGTTGACCACTCAATCAAACAAACAATCAGTAAATTCCTTCGTGCTTCATTTTCGAACATACTATATTTTCCATCAACGGCTGTTTTAGATATTCATGGACACGGAGGTAGTTAGCGGGGGGGACAAGGGGAGCAGCTGTCCCCCCTCCAATAATTTTTCAGTAGCATTTTGAAAAGTTGAAGAATCAACAACTGGAGACTAAAAACCGAGAGATAGAACTTGATAGGATTTAAGTTATGCTACAATACTTCTTTTCCATACATATTACATCGAAGCATGGAGGCGTATCAAAGAAATACGGTATATTTTGTTAGATGATTAGTGCTGTCTTAAGATCTCAGAGGACCTGCCTGTTTAACAACACCTACTCGTACTGGGTCGCTTTGGTTTTGTTACCTTGAGAAATAAATAAAACAAACTCATCTTTCACAATGCGTATTGCTTTGGCAAAAGTAAATTCTTCAGCTGTATTCATATTTTGTTTACGAAGTCAAAACTTTATAACTAAGTAAATCAGCCCATCACTCGATCATCATCCAATCTTATTTTTTTCGATCTATCGCCGGAGAAACCATCCTTGTCCATCAATCAGCAAAGATCAGTTGAAATTTGCATTAGCCCTTATCAACAGTTAATGCTATCTTTGCATTTTTCAGTCACTTTTTATCGCCATATCAGTTTTATCACGTTAAGAAAGAAATGGAAAGGTGCAATGGTATTTTCCAGTTGTGTTTGCCATCTGTCGCTACTGTCACTCTTTCGTGCGTACCACAGTGCTTTTTAGCTTTCAAGTCAGACATGACCATCTTATTAATGACACAGACTTTATTCACGGTGTGCCAAAGATTTTGTGCAACAAAATACGTTAAATCATTGGCAACAGAGATTTGTTACAATGTGTGTTGAATTAGAAGGTACGCTGGAATATCTCAGAACATTCTGGTATGAACAATGTTTTGCTTTATTTTTAAAGATATTATCTTTGTTTAATTGTAAAGAAGGATAAATGCGTGAGATACAGATTGCTACACCGTAACATAATAAATACTCGGTGTCAACGGTAGGTGACGGAAAGTACTGAAAACAAATGTTTTTTTCTATGTAAATGTCAATTTTACCATACATACATCTCTTTTTTGTCTAATGTATGTCTAATTTTTACCATTAGTATATCCCGTTTTAATGTATATCTAATTATTATCATTAGCATATCCCTTTTTAATGTGTATTTAATGTATATCTAATAATTACCGTTAGTATATCCCTTTTTAATGTATATCTAATGCATTTCTAATTATTACCATTTGTACATCCATTTTATTATGTATTTCAATTAGCATATCCTTTTTTAATGTGTATCTAATGTATATCTAACTATTACCATTAGTATATCCCTTTTTAATGTATATCTAATGCATGTCTAATGATTACCATTAGTATATCCTTTTATTTATGTATTTCCATGTCTTTTAGCAAAGTATATCTACACACAAGCACATAAAGTTAATCATTGCATTTATTAATACTAGCAAGGAAATGTAACTAGAGACTGTTTGACCCATACGATAATTTAAATATCAAAGGTGACGCATGTAATAATAGCATTAATAGCAATAGCTAATGACATTTTTGTCATAACATTGTTATAAAAACTAAAATAAGATGTTTACATGAAAGATTGTGATTTTGTTAAACCTTAGATCTTCATCACAATTATTGCATTAAACTTTGTTAAACGGACTTTTCCCCCGTGTTTTTTTGTTTGTTTTTTTTATCTGAATCACTTAACCATTCTGAGAGGTCAGCATGAACGTTTTAAAGTTGTAACGGGCACATATCCTCCAGAGGAGCGAGCTAAATGTCGTATCAAGAGTGTGAGTCGCATTGTATGATGTTATTGATTCCTTGACTCCTCACAACCTTTCGCATGGAACAAATTTATTTTTTTCCCCATCGGAAACGCTTATTTAAACATCCATTTGACCAGAAGGGATTCTCTACTCAAAATGATCCCTCAGGTACCCGTTTTTAGGCACCAATAACGCGAGTGCTATGCATTGGCATTCCATGCCAACAGTTTTGATTTGATAATGCTTTTTCTTTATGAAAAGGTTTCTACCACTGCATAAATGGTTTTTAATTAGAGTGCCATACATCGGCATTCCATGCTAACAGGTTTGATTCGATATTGCTTTTCTCTCCATGGAATATAACGTACCAGTAACAACAGTGTGTTACAAAGTCATCCCATGGTGATAGTTTGATTCTCTAATGCTGCTGTCTGTACTGTAGAATTTCTAATATATCCACCATAAGGTGCCACTAACAAGAGTGTCAAACCACGACTTCACGCGACAACATTGATTCTCTAATGCTTCTCTCTCCATTTTTAACTCCACGCTATAAAATACCAGTTAGACGAGTGAAGACATCTCGTTGTAATAGTTTGATTCTCTAATGCACCTGTCTGCATTTAGAGATTTCTTACCTTACCACTATAACGTGCCATTAACACGAATGTGATTTGAAGACATCCCATAGTAACAATTTGATTCAGTCAATTATTCCTCTCTGCATGGAAGGATTTTTAACGTACCCGCTATAAAATGCACGTAAGACGAGTGAAGGTATCTCGTTGTAATAGTTTGATTCTCTAATGCTCCCCTTTGCATTCAGAGATTTCTTACCTTACCACTATAACGTGCCATTAACACGAATGTGATACAAAGACATCCCATGGTAACAATTTGTTCCTCTTTGCATCGAAGGATTTTTAACGTACCCGCTATAAAATGCCAGCAAGACGAGTGTGATTAAGGCATCTGGTGGTAATAGTTTAATTCTCTGTTGCTCCCCTCAGCGTTGGAAGCTATCTAACGTATCGACTATAACGTACCCGTAATACGGTAGTCTTAAAGGAAATCCTACGACAACAGGAATTAAATAAAGAAACACGAAAAGATAACGTAGGCATTTATCATTTCATACTTGTAACAAGAGTACAATATAAAGACATTTAATGGAACAGTTTCGTTTTCCAGTAAGCCTCTCCATGGCTTCCAACGTATCCTCTTTAGTTTCCTATTAACGTGAGTGAAATGTTTTATACGTGGCCCTTTTAAAGCGCTAGTTATTCTTGTCACACAATGACATCCCGTGGTAAGAGTTTCAATTTCACATACTTAATTCAAACTATTTAATTAAATGGGTCTTCCATCGTCCTATAATTATTTGACATAATTATGAGTCAAAAACATTTTAACGTTGAATGGAGTCTGGGAAACATCCCATGGGAAAAGTTTCATTTTCTCATACTTAATTCATGCTATGTAATTAAATGGTTCTTCCATCTTCTTAAAATAAATTCGACATAACTATGAGTTGGAAACATTTCAACATTAAATGTAGTCTGGAGAACATTTTTAATTCAGACACGCTGCTAACACATGTATAAACAAATCTTTAACAGATTCATTTCAACTTAACCTAAGTTTGATTCCACAGTATTAATTCCATTTGAGTGAAAAGGTTGTTCCAACACATGCACCCATGTTACAATGTTCTTGTCGTGACTGAAGAAACCTCTACACATTAACCCGGACCATTAATCGTCCTTTTTCATCAAAGAGCAGGTAATATAATGTATGTTTACTGTTTATCAATTTTATCAACGCAATAATTCTTAAATGTAAACACACTCAACATAATTAATTGAAAAACGTGGGCCATCAATCTACAATCGAGGTAATATTGCCGTTCACTGTTATTCATTCCCGATAAAGAAGCATGCAATATAACAAGAAAGTTTATAAGTTTTAAAAACACATTCTGCTTCGTTCTTCGTGCATGAAAAACATTACGTCGTCAGTTGAAAGTTGAAAAGTAATTCTTTCTCAACCACTGTTTCTACTTTTCAAAATTTGAATATGTGCATTACCAGTTTATTCTACAAAATTCCACATTCTTTCTCACATGATATGCTCCTTTTTCATCTATCAAAATATTATAAAAACAAATGGAGAACTAAAGCTTGTTATCATGTACATGAAGAAATCAGCTTCTTATAACCTTTGTTTTTTAATTTGTTTAGAAAGCGCAAGTAATCAAACAACAAGCTGAAGGGTTGACACTTCCAACTGATAATGTCACAGTGCCCGTTAATACTGCCAAACTACAGATGGACGGCTACAAAAGAAAAGCTAATGATACTTTTTCACTTGCAATCTCTGCTAACAATACAGTTCAAGAAGCAACAAAATCATCTCGTCAAGCAATAGTTAAGGTGGAAGATGTTTTGAAGAAACTACAGGATCTTCTCGCAAAACTGGATGATCTCGGCCAAGTTGATTTGGATAAGTTGGAGAACCTGGAAGCTATCTTACGAAATGCATCTGCCGAAGGTAATGAAGCGTTTGGCAACGTTTCTAAGCTGACAGAGCGACAAGAAGTGATCGTAAAAACTGTTGCACAGTACACCCTGGATCTTGAGGAACTCAAGAAGCAAATCAAATGGTCTAAAACAATCTATGAAAGCTTACCCAAAATTTGCCCGAAGACCTTGACATGCGATGAGGGTGACACCAGCTGTTAATGGTTGTGAAGTTCGAACCGCTGTGTAAAATTGTTGCATACTTTCCAATTGGAAGTTACCAGATCTTTTAACGAATACTCTAGTGACTTTACGTCAAGAGTAAAAGAACGTATATTAAAATATATGTTTGTTTTTCTATCAATTCGGTAATCCAAAATGTATATGGTGTTTTTTTTGGCATATGCAACTTGCAATCAAATTTATGAAGGATTAGAAAATGCTGTTATATTGATACTTATAGAAAAAAATATGAGAAGGAAAAGGATTTTTTGTTTGTTTTAAAACCTTTAAAAGAATACCAAGGATGTTAAAGCAACAAAATCTTTTGTTTTTATCTTTTATTTTTAATCGTTTTATCCCTTATTTCTCCACTCATTCTGCTTCGTCGGAGCTTAATTAAGGCATGTTTAAAACTTAACCCAAGGAGCTCTCTTTTCTATTGACAATTTTTGCTTAAACAGTCCTTGAAGGTGTAATGTAAAAAAACTCATTTTATAATATATTAATGGCAAATTATCAATAATCTAATTTGAGTAAATTTTCGTTTATGAGAAAAAAATGGCCGTTTTTGTCGGTATTCTTAGTAGGAAACTCTTTTAAGGCCGTTTTTCGACTCATTCTCCGTAGGGACCTCTGTTAAGGCCATTTTTGGTTCAATCTTAGTAGGATCACTTATAGAAAACTCCATGATGTTTACTGCAAGACTGGGACAAAATTGAACAGTACGATGACCCTAATATCGTGGGCTGTGTGGAAAGATATGTTTCTCTATCGTTTAGATAAGCACGTTCCATTGAGAACAAAGCGAGCTAGAGCATCAAAATCGCCTTGAATAAACTCGGAATTGAAAAAGCTTATGCACGAGAGAGACATTTTAAAACTGAAAGCTATTCGTTCCAATGATTGGGCTGATTGGATGAAATTTAAAAAGTATCGAAATTATTTCACCAGCTAAATAAAGGTTGCCAAGCAAGCTTTCTATGATAAGGCTTTCTAAGAGACTGAGGGTAACATCCGAAATACTCGGCGGGTCATGAACGAGCTCATTTTCAAAACAACCGTCAGCTCTACTATCAAAGAAATTCAAATCAAAGGAAGTTCCGTAAATGACTCGCATGAACTGGCTGATACCTTTAATTCTCATTTTCCAACATTGGTTCTGTTCTAGCTAACGATATTCCTGATTGGTTCTGTTCTAGCTAACGATATTCCTGATTGGTTCTGTTCTAGCTAACGATATTCCTGATTGGTTCTGTTCTA